>JAPMOR010084802.1:340481-361558 GCA_026543865.1 Argiope aurantia
TACTCTTAGCTTTTCTACATTCTTTAGCCTCACCAAACAAGAACAAATATGTACTTCATATTTACAAGGACCGATTGCTTTTGCAGGAGGAAGATTTAAAAAAAAAAAAAAAAAAACATGAGTAGAGAGCAAATTGAATTTGCTACCAAAACTTATGCACGCCTTATATACAAACATGTTACTTTTCGATATAATCGCCGTAAAGATTCAAGAATATGAGATATCGCTTGATCAGATTTCCTACTTTCTTTTTAAAAAACGTTGACATTAGTAAAGTGACGTCATGTTTCTTTGAAAGGAACAACATATTCCTTTGGAGCTTTTCATTCGTCTAGAATTATCATTTTGGCATCAGCTAGTTCTTCAATCCAGGTCACTCGGCTTTAAGTAGCATTCTCCATAAAGAGGGACAACTACAAAGAATTACCCTGCCCTGCCTAAGCATTCATGGCTTTAGCGAAACCTTTTGAAAACTTATTCAGAGACTAACAGTCCCTCACGAGCTCCTAGAAGGGCACCATCAAAGTCGCCAAGACAGGACGAACCTCCACCAAACCGTCTTCAAACGCAGAAAGATACCTAGCAAGCTCCGACCACTGAATGCTCCTTTGTAGTCAAAATTCAAATTGGTCCTTAGTGACAGAAAGAAACGAAAGAGAACATCATAGAAATAAACATTCCGAATTTTAACTGCAGGCAGATTCTATTTGACATTCTGTCGCTTCCGACTGAACCCTGAAAGTTCAAAACCGCGTTCCAACGACCTGTGGGTTTGCAGACTGAGCACACTTTTCCTTCTTGCCGCCCTTTTGCGGTTTTCTGGGGTTCTTTGATGTCTGTCCAGTTTACCTACAAATTGTCGGAATGCGGTTTAACACGCTGCGTATTCAATCATAGTTTCACATTCGAAGATAAGTTTCGATACAATATTTACAAACATCAAATTGTGACATGTATTAAAGCTGCGTTATTTTAAGATCTTTATTATTTTCTATTTATTGTATACGTGAAATTTCTAATGCATTCGAATCCCATGATATCATATTACCATAAAAAATTTGAAGCACTTGTGTAATCTATTTCAAATTGCACATTATCTTTTGAGGCAATGTTGTTTCACTTTCTAATTTCTCATGTAAAAAACGCCGATAGTTATCAGAATGTTTCTTCCTTAGCCTTTCAACAAAAGAAAAGAAAATACTGAAATCAAATAATTAATGAAGCAATGCAAAAATTTTGAATTTCAATGAAACAGTGAAGCTTATTGTTGAAAATTCTGCACGAAATATATTTAAAGAACTGTCGAAATACGGAAATAAATTGTGCAGCACTTGATCTGAAATCCTTCAATATATATATATATATATATATATATATATATATATAATTTCATATTGTTGCAAAAAAATCATTTTTAATCAATGATAATTTTGAAAATTATTGAGGAAAAATGCAAAATCTCGTTTTAATTTTAATGAATTAAAATTTAAAATTTGAAGATAATTGTTCCCACTCTTGAAAATATAATTGTGCCAAATTTATTTGCTTCAGATAGAACCTTGTGACCTTGAGAGAGTCAATAGACTCAAAAATTTGCATTTATTATTTACAGAGATAAAATAAATAAACTCACGCACAAGTATTAAGTATCCACTGGAATTTCCAATCCCGGATGGACAGACATTATTCTAAGCAATCCTTTTTCTGTCCGGTAACATGAGACTCTAATTATTACAAATAATAAAGACGCCTGCGTGGCCATTAAAAGATAATTTGGCAGATAACTTAAAGTGATTTTCATAAATAATCCACTCTTATCATCATTAATCTGGATAATGTGGAATATACCCAGATTAATATATTCCATAAATATATCAGTCTCTAGTTTGAATACTAAATGTGGATGAATATCTTCAAACTTTAATCGCTTCTGACAAGTTCAGATTTAAGATCTTACGAGTGACTGTCGCCATAGGCAAACAGCATTAGATGATGAATTGATGTGAGTTAATCTATTAAAAATCTCATTAACGAAAATAAACGTTGCTCTAGAAGTGGTAAGTTCAAAATCACATTTAATTACATGATAAAGATTGATGTTTGCATTAAGATTTAACAAAAGAAGTACAAAAACTGTGTAACCCTACACAAAATTGTAGCATTTGGTAAGGCCGCAATTGCGCATTTAGCATTATTCCACTTAAAACCAGCGGAAGTGGTCTCCCCAAAGCTTTCTCGCATACTTTCTAATAAAGACATTATCCCAGAGAATGCCTTGCATGGCACTGGCATACAGTAGTTACGAAAGATTAGTTTTGTCGTGAATTGAGCATTTTTACTGAATCTATAGTGCCATTCTTGGAGATTTTGTTATTTATTTATTTTGAGATTAATTTCTGGCATTAATGGTATGCAAATAGAGAATTTGTGTTCCAGACGTGCTTTTCCAATCGATTGAAATAAAAATTTGATACAAAACGACATTTGTAGACACAAAAGGCCATACCAAATATGAGATATTTAAGTCTCAGAGAATGCCTTGCATGGCATTGGCATGCAGTAGTTACGAAATATTAATTTTGCAGTGCATTTAGCATTTTTACTGAATCTATCGGGCCATCCTAGGAGATTTCTTTTTGGAGAATACTTCCTGGGATGTGGTTAATTGTACGCAGCAAATAGAGAATTTGTGTTTTAGACACGTTTTACTCTATCAAATGAAGCAAAAATTTGATACAAAACTAAGTTTGTAGTCGCAAAATACCATACCAAATATGATATGTTTAAGTCATTGCGTTCTTTAGTTCTCGCGTTCTGAAAGTACAAACCGATAGACAGGCAACCTCTCGTTGGATCACTCAAATTTTGAAAAATGTCTACACTATAGACATTAGATTTGTGTAATCAATTTTATTTATCTAACTATTTCGTTTTATTTATCTAGCTCCTCAAAATTTGGTGGAAATCTACAAATTTGATGTAAAGACCATTTACAAAATTTCATCCGTCTAACTCAAAGCTTTTTTTTGAGTTATCTTTGTCACAGAAAAACAGACAAAAGTTTTCAAAAATGTGTTTTTCTAACTTAGGGAGGTTTAAAACATGGTGATCTGTCAAAATCTCGAGTCGAATTCGTTAATGGCTATTTTATTTATTTATTTATTTATTTATTTATTTATTCTGTTCTACGTATGCGAGAAAGTAAAAATGAGTGCAATTTTATTACCAAACTTAGAACTTTAGGCGACCAGGCTTCTTAGTCCAAATTATTGGCTTCAATTTTTTTTCCCCTATTTATTGGCTTTAAACGATTTTATGCTATATATATATATATATATATATACAGGGTGTTTCAAAAACCTTGACCGCGGCTTTTATTCCTTGAACATTGATCACAGACATAGACTGTAAATTACAAAGTTGCATAAAAAAAAATGGTGCAAAGTGTTATGAAATCTTCAGGGGATTAAGCTTTAAAAAATGCAAAATTTAAATTTTTATACGGACTTCTTACAAAAAAATTCCCAGTGAGTAAAATGTGCCCCATCCTCTAATAAGGTCATGTAAGAAATTTCAGAATTTTATCATGGAAACTCTCAAAGATATGTTAAAACAAAGTTTGTGAAGAGTCAATCACAAATTAAAATGCAAATGTTTACAGCTTCAGCGCAGATGACGCGACGCAGGAATGCATCATAAAGAAATTAAATATGCTTCATATCTTTAGTTTTAAATACAAATTTTAAAATCTATGCTTCCTGAAAAATACTTTAAAATTTTATATCATGAATTACAGAATATAACTTAAAAACAGCACAGTCAATGAACTTGTATAAAAAAACTTATGTAATCTTTCCTTTAAGTTATTATTTCTACAAGTTTTTAATACTTTTGAACCAATAGATAGCAATATTATTTTTTATTTATTCAATCATTACTTTCTTTGTTAATTTGTGCACGACCCCTAAAACACGAACATCCGACATGATTTTTCCTCTTTGCGAACTCATATCCAGGTATCGAAAAGTGGTTTAAATCAGCATTTATGTAGTTTCATATCTTTGAGGCTTTATTGTGATAAATTGCTGAAATTTTGTACATGACCTTATTAGAGGATGGGGCACATTTTACTTACATAAAATTTTGCACCTTTTTTACACAACTTTGTAATTTACAATATATGTCTATAATCAATATTTAAGGATTAAACACCGCGGTCAAGGTTTTTGAGACTCCCTGTATATCTACCGCATTCAAAGTGTCAGTCAAATAGAAAATTTGGGAAATGCAATAAAATGTTTTGTTTTCTGTTGCTTCTCTGCTGTTATTGGTTATGTTATCTTTTCTTCTTAGTCTGTGTACCGCTGGTGAACTTCGTCCTACAGGTACAGTTTCAACGCTATATATTGTTTCTTTGCTATGGAAAATATATTTCAATGGAAAAAAAAGTTGGTGTTGCCATTTGAAAATTTTGAAATTTTGTTACTGTAACCGCAACAGTTTAAGTTTAGCTGTTGTTTTTCATCTGATTCTTGAGCGCATATCTCAAAATAATTTGAACTAAAATTTTATTCCGTTTGTGTGAATGGTATGATATATCTGGATAGTTTTTTTTTTATTAATCACCCAGTATATAGATTATTACAGCGTGTACAACAAAAATAAGAATGAGTTATAAGATGAAAACAGATTATGATACAATGCTCAAGGAAAGGTCCTCCCAATTTTTGTTATTTTACATACTTTTTAATCTGTCAGTCAGTATTATTAAACATCCAGGAATTAATTTTAGGTTGCAGAAAAATTTATCCAACTTATGCTCATTAAATTTATCTCTGTGTCTTAAACTGATGGCCTCACAAGCTCTAAAAAATTTTATTTTCATATTCCATTTCTTTAAATCAAGGCGAAATTACAACATAGCTAAAGGAAAACCTAAAAATTTGACGGACGTCTCTGAAAAAGAAAACAACTTAGAATAAAATATACCTTCTTCTGATTAAGTTTCTGATAATTTCAGTCATCATCAAGCAATTCAACTGAATGTAATACATTTTTTTATTATTATTATCTCTTCGCACGCGTTTTTAATCCTTTGGAGAATAGCAACAGCTTCTGGAAGAGTGGAACAAACAATACGATGATTGGCAGATAGTAAAATTCGGTTAGCAATGAAAATAAAATGCCTCTCGCAGAAATTCAGCTTGTCAATAACGAAGGAAAAAAATAAAGAACTAAAAAAATATCTTCATGAATTTCCTTTTCAACAACTGTTCCAATTCAATAAACCTTGGCAATTACAATTATAAAATGTTGCCAGTACCTTTCATAGCAGAGGAAACTATCTTTATTCTTGTTTTTTAATTCTTTAATGGCATACTACATAGAAGGCGTCAGGTTCACAATGGAGAAAAGGATTTATTTTATTTTTATTTTGTTAGGGCTCGCATATGAATCGAGGTCACTATGGAGAAGAAAATGACATTTTTGAAAAGATAATCGCTTGCTGAAGATAGTCGAAGTTTGACCCATTGATTACAGAACAGTTCTTCTGTAATTTTTAAGGCAATGTTGGAATACACATCCGCTGGTTGAATTAGATGCGTTTGTCTGTCTGATCGTCCGTTCTTTCAAACCAGTATGGTTTGGAGAGGTTAGAGGTTAAAACCTCTAAAACAAATGCAGGATATTTGACAGCCTTGGTGTTAAGACGGTAAAAGCAATTGTGAGGCATTTCTGAAAGTCAATAAATTGACTCATTAAATCGTTTATTTTTCTTTGTTTTAAAGGGATTAGGGTCAATATGGCAGCGAACGCTTCCTCAGTGCTTTATTGATGGGAAGGTTTAAAAAGAAGTTATTAGCATTTATTTACTCTCCTAAATCATTCTTTACAAGTCTTTGTTCGCAGAAATGCCTTCACTTACGAATAAGTTATTTACCTGCCATTTCCTAGTCTGAATACATTGCAAAATCTGAAATTGGTAAAAAATTGTAAAACTAAATTTCGGTGGATTATGAAATTCAATATTATTTTTAATTGCTGAAAAGAATTACAAAGCATTATCCTTAATAAAAAGATAAATGTAAGGGTAAAGGTTAAGATTTTGAAATTTACATATGTTTTTTATTTGTTACATCTCCTACATCCCAGTTCTCGGAGCCAAACGGCTCACTTTCAATTTCGGCAGATCGAAGTGAGTTAAATTTTTTAAACGAAAACAGAAATTTAAAGGAATCTGAGCGAGTAGTTTCACCAAAATTTTATTGTATACTCTCCGATAAAGGTGTTATCCCAGAAGACGATTTGCATGACAATGGCGTGCAATAGTTACCAAATATTAATATTTGGAGGGAATTCAGCATTTTTACAGAATTTATCATATTGTTACAAACCTGCAATTCGGCTTCCCAGCATAGTTTATTCCATCAATAGAAAGAAAGTTTTACAGTCATCTGAATGGGACTAGCGCGTCGGAGGTCCCAGAGCTTGGCGACAAACTTGGCGACCATTTGGCGACTTGGCGACAAATTTGGCGACTTTGGCGCCAAAATAGATAATACCCGAAACGTCGAGAATTTTCCTGATCCGTCCAGTAGGAACCGAGATACGCCTCGAACGTTCCTGATTGGTTGAGAGGCTTCTAGCCCCGCCTCCTGAGACCTATAAAAGGAAGCGACCGCCGCTGCCAGAGAGACGACGGAGTAGTCCGAAGACGGAGCGGAAAAGCCAGTAGTCCGAGTTCGAGAGCAGCGAAGTAAAGTCAGTAATCCGAGCCAGAGTCGGAGAAGTAGAAGACGGAGGAGTCGGAAGCGACTGAGGCAAGCTAGTGCTGAACTGAGCTGTGCGCTACTGTCTGCAGTAGATTCTGGTTGTATGCTGCTGTGTATGCTGTTGTATGCTACACGTCTCGGGTGAAGATAATCGTCTTCTGTGCTGTATATAGTTGTCGCTTTGTGCTGTCCTGTGTGTCTTCGTGTAAATAAACGTCGTTGTTTTTATTCTACTGCCTACTGATTGAGCGTTCTACACACCATATCACTCCCACTATCCAAACGAACCCCGGTAAAGAAAATTTCGTAACAATATGATAATTGACGAATACTTTTGGAGAGTCCCTGGCATATGGTTAATAGCATCCAAAAATCTGATTTGCATTTTAGACGCGTTTCTCCAGCCGCCTGAAATCAAAATTTGGCACAGAACTATAATTGTAGTTACAAAATACCATACCAAATTTGATAAATTTAAGTCATTTCGCTTTTTTTAATTTCCACATTTACAAAGTACACGTTGGTTATGAAAGAACATACCGACAGATGATCAACCTCTTGTTCAATTTTGCTCAAAATTTGATAGTCGTGCATGCTATAGATGTTAAATACGTGTGCCAAATTTTATCTAATTCCCTTCCTTTCGTAGTTATTGTGTTAACGTATATTCGAACAATCAGACAGACCGACTACTTCTAAACGAATTTTGCACAAAATTTGTTAGAATTCTTCAAATCTGGTATGAAGAATATATACCGAATGTCATCCTTCTAGCTCAAAGCGTTTTTTGAGTTATACTTGTCACAGACAGACTGGCGGACAGTTCTGAATCTCTTACAAACAGCATAGGGAAGATCTGAAATTTACTATAAAAAAATACGACAAATCGTGATAAAAAAAAATATAGCAAGTGCCTTTCTAAACAAGGTGTGTTATGATTCCTCATAACTTTCATAATTATCCCTAAAGCTCTAATTATAACTATTGAATCCTCTCATTATCTAAATTCTACACATGCTAGTACGTTGTAGTGAAGTATTTTCATATATTTAATGCAAATGTTTATGTTGTAGTTGCAATTCAATTATTTGACAAATTAGCTACAAATTTGATAAATAATTGATAAATCATGATTATAGAATACCTAAATATTTCAAGAAATAACTTATCAGTATCTGTTTGTTATTTCATAAAATATTTAAATGAAATAATTTATTCTAATCTATCAACATATCAAAGAATATCTAATTATTTCATAAAATGGTTCCTCATTTTCTATGCTGTAATGGATTTTAGCAATAATATATACAAGCTGCACCTTTTCAGTAGAATTCAAACAACCTATCCAATCCACATCGATACACTGAATCAATCGATAAATTTTAACTGATATTCTTACATTTGTTATTGTTTGTCTTCCAGGTGGTTAACTACCCTTATTTATTAACATATTTAAAGAAGGGGGTGACGATAGAAATATCAGAAGCAAAGAAATTACGTTGCAACCCTTATATCTCTATATTATAACCATATTACGGTTACAATGAGTTATGTGTTGTTTCTAAAATGATTAATGCTTTTTAAAAGTAGCAACAAATTCGGGAGTAAAAAATGTTTACAAACGCAAACATGGACGTTACAAGATGGCGAGAGAAAAAGAGGAATATATTTTCTTTAAATATTTTGGCGACAATTTTTGAATATTACAAACTCTTTATTTCGTGTATCAAAACATTCCCTAAATTAAAATAAAAATTCTAGGAAAAGTCTTTGAAACATTGTCATATAGAAAAAAGAAGAAAAAAAGACTCTCATCTTCAAGGAGCCGAAATTTCTGGAAGAGAGATCTAAACGCAAACGAAATAAAAAGTAAAAAAAAAAAAAAAAAAACATCGGGCATATGGAAGCATCATATTTTAAGCCTGTAAACTTCGACTTTCGGAATCTTTTTCTCTACAGAAACTATAGGGTTTTGCTGTAAAATGTATTCACTTCGCCGCGTACGTTTCTATCCACTTTTTCTCCGAATTTTGAAACATGGCAGTCAAAATATTTATTCATGAGTTTGTTCCTTGAAGAGAACTGGGGTATGCAGAGATTTTTCGGATATGAAGTTAAAGTTCTAGTAGTTTTTCGTTCTTGCAACTGCGAGACATTTTCGAATGCACATCTTTTTGCCAACTTCTGAGAAGTAGGAAAATATTTTTTTTTATCTCCTTCTGGCATAAAAGATGTAACGAGAAATATATTCTTTGCTTTCGAAATTATTAAAGAATCTAAATATAAATAAGCGCTGATTTTTTTTCTGTCTTACATATTTTTTTTATTTTGTTAGTCTGCAGTCTATAGCAGAAACAGTGATTTAAAGACATCGATTTCTATGTTGGAGGTTCGCAAGTTTAATCTCGATTTCACAAAGTATTTATACTTGTGGAAATCTAATGCTCATTGCACCAATGGCATTGATCAGTGATCCTCAGGAGTCGGTACACATTTTACCTGTAGATTTTGGCAATTACTCTCGAGGTTTGTTTTGTGATTTCAGACATTTGGTTCTCATTAAACACGCAGTATTACTCCATCGTCATCGGCGTTTGCTGCCTATTCAACCTACAGTTCTGTTCTGTATATATCTTAAATGAATAGTATCTCAAACATATAGTATCTTTTAAATATAAGGAAAAAAAATTGCAAAGCGAACTCTTTTTTCTAGCCTTTTGTTTCTGATCATGAACTCTACCTTAGATTGAAAGAATGTAAATATTTATTTTTTCCTGTTTATTTTTTTCATTTATTTATTTGTATTTTTCTTTTTTTTTTTTCTGTAAAAATCTTTTATTTTATTTTTATTTTTCTGTTTTCAAAGTTTAAGGTGCCTAACTGCCTTTTTCTGGTATGTTTCATTATTTACTAATTATGTTTCGATGATACTGTTACTGTGGAATATTATGCAGGTTCTTCTGTTTGAGCTGTTTAGATATTCTTCACCTTTTCTTTTTCTTTTTGTGTCTGCTCCTTTATTTTTTGTTCCGGCATTTTTTATTTTCTTTGGCTGTCTTTAACTACTTCCGCATATAGTGCACACGCGTATGAAAGATTTTTGTTTGAATGGCTGGTCTTTTGAAAACTATTTAAATTATATTTCTTTATTTTAACTATGATCTTTCTACCGGTGTAACGCCACTTTTGGCACTCATCTAATCATCATCAAAATGCATCAGAATTGTTGTTCATCAGAATAATCTGTTCTAGTTTTCACTTTATATGGTGTGGCAAACTACCAGTTACTTGAAATTCATTAAACTTTGGTCTGTGAAATTCCGGTATATCGCACTAGTGTAGCTAGACACAATCACTCTGACGCTTAACATACATCGATTCACAAATGATAACCAAGAACTTACTGACTTTATCAAGGGAGTGAAGTAATAACATTTTGAATAGTTAAGTCTTTTATTCATTCTGCAAAGTTTTGAACGTCTCTCTGCCGCCTCAATATGAACACTCGGGAAGACACCATCAATAACATTTTGAATAGTTAAGTCTTTTTTTATTCATTGTGCAAAGTTTTGAACGACTCTCTGTCGCCTCACTATGAACACTCGGGAAGACACCATCAATAACATTTTGGATAGTTAAGTCTTTATTTATTCATTGTGCAAAGTTTTGAACGACTTTCTGTCGCCTCAATATGAACACTCGGGAAGACACCATCAATAACATTTTGAAAAGTTATGTCTTTTATTCTAAGTTTTGCCATTAAATGAAATGAGAGTGGATCTAAATTCATATTGAATTTTCATCTATCCCATTGAGGAATTAGATACTGAGTCTGCTTTTTGTAACACATATTATCGAAAATTCGTGACACTTTTTAAAATTTTTTCTTCATCAAAGTGCAATATATGTTGAATTCGGTCTACTTATTTTTCAAAACTTTTCAGAGTTGTTTGAGTTATAGATTATATTTACTTACTTAATATGCTTAAATAATTATTATTTTTCAAGCATTTATTTATTCTCAGTTTTAACTGTTAATTTTATATTTTTCTAAAGGATGAATGGCGAAATTCATTCTATGAGAAACGAAGCTTTAAAATAAAAACAGATTTTAGCTACTTTAATTGTTATATATTACTTTCGATCCATATTTTCAGGAAATCTCAAATCCATCACCCGTTCTAGTTTATTCATTGGTGAATTTTCGACTAGGCAGATTAGGCAGCTACCTAGGACCACTAAGCTGAGAGGCGGTCACAAACAAATAGATTTAAAAGATACGCTATTTTTTTAAAAAATAGATTATAAAAAATTATAAATTCTATGAATTATAAAATATTGGAATATATCAAGGCTTTATCAAGTATAATGGATCGGGTTCTTATTTACTTCATTAAGTTTCATTTTCTATTACAATAATTATAAAAAATGAGTAAATATTAATTTGGAAAATGGATGCTAAGCAATCAAGAAAGCATAGTAAATAAATAACAAAGATTTCACTAAATTAAAACCAGCAGCGTGTGTGCATGTTTCCTATTTTTATTGATTTTTGCTTGAATATATAATTTTATAGTCAATTATATAATATTTTTATATTAAAAAAACAGTGGGAGTGATCCCCTAAAAACTTTCTTTCATAGTCTATAATAAAGGTGTTATCCTTGAAAATATCTTCCATGGAATTAGTGTGAAGTTACGAACTGTTTTTTGGCGTGAATTTATCATTTTCACTGATTTTATCATGTGATCGCTTGACGAGTTTTTTAGGAATCAATCTTTGGAAGGCGGTTAATAGTATCTGAAAACTGAATTTAAGTTTTAGACGCATTTTTCCCAATCAGTTGAAACTAAAATCTGATATCAAATTACTCTTGTAGTCACAAAATCGCATATCAAATTTGATATATTTACGTCGTTGTATTTTTGACTTGTCACGTTTACGTGTTTCTGAAAGTACAAACGGTCTTTCTCTTATTGCATTTGGTTCAAAATTTGTTAAGTATCTACAATATAGATGTTAAATAACTGTACCAAATTACATCTATCTAGCTTTCTTCGTTTTGTAGTTATCTTATTAACTTATACTTGAATAGTCAGACAGACAGACTTTTTTTGCTCAAAATTTGATAGAAATCTATAAATTTGATGTAGAGACCGCATACCAAATTTCGTCCATTTTGCTCAAATTGATTTTAGTTATCTTTGTCACAGACTGACAGACAATTCTAAAAATGTGTTTTTCGAACTCAGGGATATCTGAACTAGATTAGATTCTCTGAGATTAGTCAAAATCTCGAGTTAGAATTTTTTGATGATTCCTATACTATGTACACGATGAAGTAAAAAAAATCATTACTATGTTGATTAAGTAGGAAATATTAAACAAGTTTATTTAAAAAAGAAAGAAATCCCCTTATATACATTAACTAAGGTCGAAAAATGTTTAAAACCGCCACTGAATTTATAACCTAGCTTTTATTACTAAAAATTGCGGACATATGTCACAAAAATAAATAAGAAAAAGATAAATATATAACGGGTTTTCGAATATGGGTGAACATATTAATTTTATGCACACGAGCATGTGTGCGTGTTATTTATGCATTTAAGGAATGTGTGCTTTCCATGTATTACATACACAAGAATAATAAATACACGAAAAATTATTCAAAATGAGAGCACTTATATAATACTTCACCAAGATGAAAGGAAATAATTAAAATATCTATGACTGTTAAAAAAAATATTACTAAAAAGAAACTTCAAAACTTTTTCAGATATAATCTGATTTCTTTTCTTTTCTTTTCTTTTTTTCTAAATAAAATATTTGCTGGTACATATGAAAAAACATATACGAAAACTACATCTCACTAAAGAATAGTTTCTAAAGGCGTGGTACCATTACTGGTGGCCTTTCAACAAAAGAACACGAAAATATACAACCATTCCAATAGCAAAGGGACATGGGGTGGAGGGGAGGAAGGACGTTCTGGCAAATATATTGAATATAGAAAAATATCTCTTCGCATTCCTCATATCGGGAAAGAAGAGAGAGAGAAAAAAAAATGCCAAATAAATAAAAAAAAAATCAATTTTTCGCCGCTAAAGATAAATTTTAGCGAATCTATCGAATAAGAGGAGGGTAAAATGTAAATAAATAAATTTCGCCAACAACGCCGGATTTTCAGAAAAATTCTCCTCTCAGATACGAAGAGAAAAATACGCACTATACGTATCTATTTTGAAAAAAGGAAGGGAGAAAAATATTTAAAAAAGAGGACGAAAAAACTGCATTGAAATGGACTGAAAATTATTCGAAAATGCATTACCAAGGGATATTTTAGGTCCTTTTCCCTATTTTGGCGACTATTTGGCGATACGTTAAAAGATATATATATATTTTTCTAATGCTAGTGGTGTTCGTTTGAGATGAAATATGAACGTCGTATATCAAAAGAAAAGTATTTCACTGGGTCTTTTATTGAATATTTTTCTCCCTTTGGTAGAAAAATGTTATTTATTTTCCCTTTTTTCTTATATTTGAGAAGAGATGTTCCATTTTTTACGAGATTTCACTATATTTTGTATAACTGTAAACATAACGAGCTATGGACGGGTTATGAAATGTTGAGATGTAGCAGCAACCATCTTTTATCGTAGATCTAATCTGTGGAAAAGATGTCGTTATTTATCTGTTATGAAACATTATTTATTTATTTTGTGTCAGAAATGTTCCAACAATGCTGTTTCCTTCGAAATTAAATATTGTATGTTTCTGGGATTGCTATCGTGGAAAAATGGCAGATAAAACTCTTCGCACGTGTAGTGATAAATCGGTTTTAAAACGATGCAGCAGATCACGGATAATTATTTTTATTCAATTGTTTTATATTTGTTATTTATTACATTTCGCTTCATTTCTATTGAATTTCGCAAATAATAAATACAAATTAGCAAAACTAAGTTAGAATATATATATTTATATACTAGCTGGTACCCGGCGCGTTGATGCAGTAGAAGAAATAATTTTGGAAATATCGTTTGAAATTTGAAATAGCTATCTTGTTTAATTAGGAATGAGAGAAAGAATGTTATTTATCTTCTTAACGGCAATGAATGCTTTCATTGAAATTTAATCATATATAATGAAGAAGAATAAATAATATTTATTCTACCTTTTTTGCTTTATTATTTAAGTATACTTTAGTATTGACAATATTTTTAATTTTTCCATCTTCAACAAAAACAAATTAATTTCTTGGCTATCCGACTCGTGAGCATCCAACATACAGCTGGCCGAAAAACATAAATTCTCTAGGTCCAATCCACTCACTTAAAGTGATTGACCTTGTGCCTTGTTGATGGTCATCGAGAATGCAAGTCGAATGGGGAACTGCAGTCTTTTGAAATCAAGTCATCTTTGAAAAAAAAGGCAAGCAAAAGGGAATGATGGGAATGCGTGTGATGAGCACATCTTCCCCCTTCGACTTTCTGTTAAGAGTGGTTGCCTTAATTCTTGCCACATATTGATCTTTTGATTCTGATGCGCGTGATCAGGTAGCATATAAACACTGTCTTTCGATTCTTGCCGCATGTTGATCTTGAGATTCCGAAACACTTGAATTTGCAATTCGTAAACGATCTACTTTATTGCTTGCTTGTCGTTCCTCATCTGTTTGGGAAGCTCGATTTGGCTTATTTCTACGTGCTGCACTGATAGATCTATTAAATGACGAACATTTGGGGACATATTTTTTGTCGAAGCAGTCAACATGATATACGCTTATATAACCGAAATATCATGTCAATTCACTGAATAAACAGAAAAATTACTGTTTACACTGGAAAATTTCCATTTTATATAACTTGATCGGCATCGATAATAATAATTCTATTTTGTATGTTTGAGATAAACTCTGAATAATATATACTGTTCGCCGCAGGCACAATATCATGCAAGCTGAATGTCAACATCCGGTGTAAAGGACTATTCATTAATGAGAAAAAAAATAGCACTCGCACTAAATATTTTCGATTTCATTTCACTCACATTGATTGGCATCCATCATAATAATTTTATTTTATTTGATATTTGTGCGATTAACTCCAAATGCCATGCGCCCTTTACTGTTTGTCTTTTGTCAATTTTAAAACATAACCTTCGGGCAAGTGCAAGAAAAAATTTGGGAAAAGTTTCATCGCAATCGGTTGAACGGGATGGCAGCGCATAAGATACGAACATACAAAAATTCATTTTTATATATTAGATATATATAAAATGCCATTTACTTTTTCATATATGAACTCACAGAATCCGAAACAAAGAATTCAATCCATTTTAAACAATATTTCAACGCTAAGTTTACTCTGTTCTGTGTTATTTTTGTAAATTTCCTCGAAAACAAATACGGCAGCTGATAAATTAATTTGAAGTTCACTGGCGAGAATGCGTTTATGGAGATACGGTATGAATCAAAAATATTTTTACATGCTATCAATATATGCTTTTCTATAATTTTATACAAATAAAACAATTGTTTCATTTTTTTTTCTACTTTTTTATATACGTAGTATAGAGAAAGTAATCGTTAAAAATTACGAACTTGAGATTTTGCGAATCCTCATATTTCAGACCTCTCCGAGTTCGAAAAACACATTTTTGAAAAATGTTTATCTGTTTGCATGTTACTAAGATAACTCAAAAATGCTTTGAGCTAGAAGGATGAAATTTGGTACATAGTCTTTGTACAAAATTTGTAGATTTCTGTCAAATTTTGAGTAAATTCCTCTCAGATGAAGTCTGTCTGTCTGGCTGTTAGAATATAATTCAGCACGATAACTACAAAACGAAGAGACCTAGATAGATAAAATTTGATACACAGAATTAAAATCTATAGTCTAGACACCTATGAAATTTTGTCCCAAATCCAACAAGAATTGGCCATCTGTTGACCTATACTTTTAGAAACATATAAATGAGGTAACTCAAAGACGCAATGACTTAAATATATCGAATTTAGTATATGGTTTTGTGTCTACTAGTGTGGTTTTGTGCCAAATTTTTGGTTTAATCGGAAACCAAAAAATGGAAAAACGCAATCGGAATGGAAAAACGCATCTAAAGCACAAATTTGATTTTCTGCTTAATTCAGGCCAAAGTTTTATATTTCGTAACTATTCTACGCCAGTGGTACGCAAAGCGTTCACTGGCATAACCCATTATTAGAGTATACAAATTGTATTGCCTCTCCAAGAAAGTTTTGGAGGGACAAGAACCACTGGCCTTTTTTTCAATTCCTACTATTAGATCATATTTTCTATATATATATATCCTGTTCAAATTTTCAGTCGTTAATAAAATACTTCTTATTCATCCACTCACGTTCAACTACATTTTTTTAAGCTTGTAGTGGATGACACTTGATGTTAATACAGTTTTTTTTCAAATATTAATTAATTAATTAAATTTGTCCAGTAATTTCTATTTGGTCACCAAAGTCGCCAAGTTTGTCGCCAAGCTCTATTTTGCCACTTAATATTGTAATTCCGTCATATATTTATACATATTTATATTAATTGTAATTATTTAATGAAAAGTAACTAAATTGAAAAAAAAACTGTTGTCCTATGTAGGAATTGACTTAATTTTTTTCAATATATATTACTTGTTTGTTTGTTTGTTTTTGCGACTTTGAAGCATTGTTATGAAATGTGATATAGATTTCACACTGTATTTAATATCTTGGTACGAAGTATACAAAGCGAAAAGGTTGTAATCATCAAAAGATTCGACCTACATCCAGTTTTTAATGAATTTGCCTGTTTCAGCCTCCCCTTGAGTATGGTAAATATATTTTTCAAATTATGTCTATTGCTATTTCTCTCTGTTATAGTCTATGCATTTTCTGTAGGAGGTTCAAGGTCACATTTTCTACCTCGTAACTGATGGTCTGCCTCGCAACGCTGAGGCAGACAGTTTCACTCCTTTTTTTTTTTTTTACACAGCTATTAAGGTACTGCCAGCTTAACGTCCTTACTGAAACATACTGGCGTGGAAAAAAACAAAAAAAGCTTTGTCGAAACCATGGCAACAGAGAAGGAGAAAGAGTAAAGAGTAGGGAAAACGAGTGTCCGTGAAACGCTTACAGAAATTACACAGACTATAACACGATAACTCTGAAATATTTTGGGACGGACTGACCAAATTTGTCATATGATCCTTACCCAAAAATGTCTGTTTCTGGTGAATGTGAAACAAAAGATATTCAGATAAATTGTTTAAACCTGTTTACTTTGTGTAAGTAAACATGATAATCTGCAAAGCGTGAAGAAATAAGTGGACACAGCTGTTTTAGCATATAAAATGTGATCCATGTCAAATTTTGAACAAAATTCATCAACGAATTCATTATCTGTACGCATACATTAACCAGAAATATGCATGTACATATGCAATCAATTTTATATATGCATGCATGTTAAGGCGATAACTTACAAAGGAAACGATTCAAATAAATGTAATATTCTATATAATCTTGTTATTAAAATTGTAGTTATGTATTAAATTTTCGTCGATAAAAAAGCATCTCAAATGCATACTCAATTTACTTTAATATACTAAGAAGCATAAAACGCTCCTGTGCGGAATATTACCTTTATTTCGTGTTAATACTTGTAACTTTCTTGCGAAATTTCAAATAAAATATGTTTTACATTACCTACTCACGTCGCCATTTGTTTACCATCTGTAGCATACTGTATAGCAAAACCATAATTATAGGTTGTGAAGAAACAATCCACCAAAATTCTTTTTGTTAATGAGGAAGTTGAAATTTTCTCCAACTATTTCATTTGTATATGTTCCTTAACAGCTCAAACACTATTATACTCATTCTTTTTGACTATCAGTATTTGACCCCAACGACCAACGCCAAAAAAGGAAAATCTGGTTTCATAAAACGATTGTGAAATACCCACTCTAGTTACTAATTAACTACACACTCAGATGTATTGTACTTCATAAATAAAACGGTTCTTGTACAATTAGGCGAAACGACATGTCATCAAGGTCAAAGCGTCCACCATAATTCATATTAATTCATGATGATCTCAAATGTGCAACAATTTCCATTTCCTTCTTGTGCATATAGTCTGCGGGACCAAAAATGAATGCCAGTTCGCCTACCCTTTATTCGACTGTCATTGGTCCGCTCGAAAATAAAATCTGACTTCATACGCTCATTGTGGAATACCCACTCTAGTTACTAATTATCCATTCACTCAGATGTATAGTACGTCATAAATAAAGCGGTTCTTGTACAATGAGGTGAAATGACATGTCATCAACGTCCACCATAATTCGTATTAATTCATGATTACCTCAAATTTGCTTCAACAATTTTCATCTTTTTCTTATGCATAGTCTGCGGGACCAAAAATTAATGTTAGTTCGCCTACTCGTTTTTCGACTGCCATTGTTTCGCCCTAAAATAAAATCTGACTTCACACACTCTAGTTGCCAATTATTCACCCGCTGGAACAGGCTGTACATCATAAATAAAACGGTCACTCTACAATTTAAACGGCATGTCATCGGGGAGAGCGTTATGAAGATGGTTGACGGTTCCTGCTCTCACATGGTCCTTATTTGCAGATCATGTATATGGTCACCCCCTTTCCCTAGGTAATTTTTCTCTTTCGCCAAAAAGCTATTTATCAGAGCGAACAGGCGGACAGCTCGCGTTGTAAAAGCGCGAACCATAGACACTCTTTGACCCACAGCTCTGCGAAATTGAGAAGCTCACCCACAATTTGGCTCATTTAACCCTGGACGGTTCAAACCCCACTAATGACCTTGAAGCCCAAGCAACTTTCTTTTCCTCCCAGTTTCCCCTCTAGACGATGGATTTCTTCGAATTTTTCATGCTCGGTCATCCCTTCCCCCTTCTGCTAGAGCCCTCCCTCCTCCCCTTTTGCCGAAGAAGATAAAACGAGAAAGAACAGAAAAAAAAAAAGAAAAAAAAACTTTCTTCAGGAGGTAAGAATAGGACCACAGGATAAGGTTGTACAGGAAATACACGCGAATGCACTCTTAACTCGGTGTAAAGTCGAGAGGGATGCGTCGCCTTTGGTGGGAAAAAAAAAGAACATGATGAAACTCGAAAGGCGAGATGTATTATGTATTAAACATAAGCGTTTATAAGTGGATTATAGAAGACCACGGTGTCCGAAACGATCCGAGAGCAGCTCTGGCCGATAGGGTTTCTGATCGCGTGATCTGCACGGACCACAACCGGTGCAAGTCGCACAGAGGTCAGGTTTCTTGGGAGATTTTTACACCGTTTCAACTCACATGAGCTCGGATTCACCCTTGAAGCTTCTCAGTGTGTGATTTGCACCACTCTGCGTGAAATTTCGGATCACGTGACTTGATTTCAGTGTCGACTTACTCAAGAAAGTGACGTCGTTGGTTGAAAAAAGACTGTCAATTTTTAGTATGCTCCTGTAGACCTGTTATGTGTCATTACCGATCAAAAAGTTGTGAAGAGTGGTTTATTTCCTGTCTCTACCTATTGGATATTTTATCTTTCAACGTGTTAAAATATACGTAAGAAATGTTAAGCATTTATATAGAATTTTGCGCTAAAGCATTTCTACTTTATCACATATATATATATATATATAGAGAGAGAGAGAGAGAGAGAAGTATTATAAATGACAAAAGATTAAATCTAGAAATTTTGCGAACCTACTCATTACTAAATTTTCGCGAGCTTAAAAACCCATATTTGGAATAACATCTGTCATTCTGAGGATAATATAATTTCGGGAAAAAAATAGATAAAGGAATAAAATTTGGTGCGTAGTAATACCGAGTTCTCGGGTCTCTATTAAACTTCTTAAGAATTTCTATCTGCATATCCTCGATATTTGCGATCTGTCCGTGTGTACATAAAAAGGAGATCTTAAATATGTTTAAAGACTTCTATGAAATGTGGTATCAGGTTTTGTCACTTTAAAACCGTTTTTCAACAAATTTGAGCTCTCCAGACTAAAATAGACGTCAAGGAATTATAACTGAGAATTTTAGCGGCAATGTATCCAATAAAAACACACAGCTAAGCAAAGTAACATAAAAACAAAAATGTCATCTGTCCTCTAATTAAAGCCTCAGAATTTTGTAAATTGGCGCTTTTTCAGAATTGGAATGTGGAAGGTAGCTTCCGCCAAATCTGATTGTTTATATAACAAATGTTAGCTGTTACATTATTTTATTTAAAAAAAAATTGCTGTTACATTCTATTTAAAACAAAAATATAGTAATACATATAAATATATAAATTTATATGTCAAGCCATATATAAACCCTTTGTAAAATATTAATTTAACATTTTAAAAACATGTATTTAATTGATATAAATTGCTTTAGGAAAAATGATATTCAAGTAAGCAAATTTAAATATTATGATAATATAAAATATAAAGCATAGTGTGATATATTTTATGATTATTTATTTTATAGATATGAATGTATTTAATTATACATTTCACAGCATTTGCTTGTAGCAAATTTATCAATAATTTTAGCTTGATCAATATTCTCTAAAATGCCACATTCTATCCATAAAACATCAGATCATTCAACCTAAATTGATTTAATGACAGTCTTTATTCCTTCTAATTCTATAATACATTTTAATTACAATTCCTAATCATACTTTTATTTTTTTAAATTTAAAATTATAATAAAATTAATTTTTTTATTCAAAATCCAAATTAATCAGTATAGTAAATTTGTAGGATCAATGGTGTTTCTTGAATCAGAGATACCATTGAACTACAGCTCAGAGCATTGGGGGAAATAATTTTGATTACAGACCTATATCAAATATTTAGCGAAATTTTTCAAACTAAGCTAAATTAAGCTAATTTTTTAAGCTAAATTGAAATGTCTATCCATCTGTATATTCATATTCATGCTCAAAGCCCAAAAACATAATACACTAAATTGATGTGTTTTATATAATATTTATATTGTATATTTTACCGGATCTCTATACCGAATCATCAATAATTTTGGCCATAATTAGAATAATCAGTACTTTATTTCTGATTTTTATTCTGAATCAGCAATAATTTTGATCATCATTTGAGTCATCAATATTCTATATCAGATCTTTATGCCAAATCATCAATAATTTTGGCCATAATTAGAATAATCAGCACTTTATTTCCCATTTTTATTCTGAATCAGCAATAATTTTGATCATCATTTGAGTCATCAATGCTCTATATCGTATC
>JAPMOR010084802.1:361568-431644 GCA_026543865.1 Argiope aurantia
CAATAATTTTGATCATCATTTGAGTCATCAATGCTCTATATCGTATCTTTATACCGAATCATCAATAATTTTAATTATGATTTGACTCATCAATACATTACATCGGTACATTATATCTATAGCAAGATTTCGGATCAGTGCAAAATTTAGGATTAAGTTGGTCGGTTGTGAGTTTTAGTGGCGCAAGAGCCAACCTTGGCTAAACTGCGCCAAATTTAGGATTCAATCCAAAAAAGATCTTCTCCTCCCCCCCCCTTTTTTTATATGTTCATTTGAAGTCGAAGACGATGTCAAAAACACATCAAAATAAAAGGAATTTGGTATGTGATCATGCCATAAAAATTTAGTTTTACGTCAAATTTAGATGTAATCCATGAAAAACAAGAATTCTTGATTCTTCTATGAAACTAAAACAGTATATTCCGTAAGTAATTTAGGGCATCAAAAATGTTATCAAACGGATTAAAAAGGGCAAAATAAAACGTTATCAAAAGGTCAAAAATCATCAAATGGTTGATCTTCTGTTGGTTTGTGCTTGCACATTCATTCACTTCAGAATTCATTGACTCATAAATGCAATGACTTACTTACATCAATGGAAGTTGATTGCTATTTTATGGCTGCAACTGTAATTTTGGCATCAACCGCCAGCAAAAATGAACATGAACATGCATCTAAAATGCATGTTCATGCAACTGATTCAGCATAAATGCTAAGTTCACACCAGATCGTTCACTAATACCATGCAAGGAATTCGCGATCTGACCCAAGGTCCACAATTTGATACGAAAGATAAAGGATAGAGTTCTTTATTGGAGAATATTCATGATATTTTCTGAAAGACCACCACTCTCACTGGTTATATATATATATATATATGTTACCGTGAAAGACCGAAATCTGGAAAATGTCGATACTCACCGGTGAATGTCAATATATACCAAATACCTCGGTGAAAGACCGAAATCTGGAGAATGTCGATACTCACCGGTGAATGTCAATATATACCAAATACCTCGGTGAAAGACCGAATATTTTATTACATTCTTATATATTCAGACTATCAACACTGTATACCGACAATGACCATGCACTGATGGTGAATGTGGAAAAAAAATTTTTTTTTGTTAAGTTTTTATATTATACTTTATTATTAAAACATACTATGAATTATATATGTCAAAATAGGAGAAAGCTATAGTTATTAAATTAAAAAATTATAGTAATTAAAAAAATATAGTAATTAAACTATTAAACTTAAAGCTATAGTATTAAACTTAATTATGTGATTGGCGTTATACTATCTTATTTGTTACAACAATTTAAACTGTTATGGCACTTTGGATTGCAAAAGAGTTTTACAGTTACATTTATAGTGCTTTTAAAATAGCATTTAGTAGTGAAAAATATCTTTTTGCAGCGACAGCGTGTATACCTTGCCCTCCCCTTCTCTCAGTAACATTTCTTGAGAAGAAATCTCATCTATGGAAAATAATTTTTCTTAACAAATTACAAAGTGGTAACGGGTATAAATCTGCTTGAGGGTACCATTTTTGTTCGCTAGTTTATAAAAGTCGGAGTCGTCTATTCCAACAACAACCGCCAACACATTTTGGGCATTTGTACGACCACGGTCGATATCAGGGACTTGTATTTGCACAGAGATACCGCCTCTCCGTGGGCATCGGTATCTCGTTTCGAGCTCCATTAGAACATGTCGGTGATTGTCGACATACACCGATGATAGTACGAATATATAAGAATATGATAAAATATTCAGTCTTTCACCGAAGTATTTGGTATATGTTGACATTCACCGGTGAATGTCGACATTCTCCAATTTCGGACATTCACGCTAATATATATCACTAAGATCCAATATGTTCGTCTTTAATACTCTCCATTCGCTTTTACATATATGCATATCGCCAAACGGTATATGAAGACTACGTGTTGAAGACATAGAAATTAGATGAAATATGCTTATTTCTAATAATTTATTAAAATATTTTAAATAAAGATAATTTTTAGATAATTTTTTTCTTATTTACATTAAAAACAACTACAGCATTTTTTTTTTTTTTGCAATTTTAATTTTAATTTCTGTGATTCTTTTTTTTTTGTGGTTGGAACCCATAATTAAGAATTCCTGTTCATGATTATCATATCAGACAAAAGATACTCTGCGCCAAAGTTTGTGGTGTTTAATAGATTGGCGCTCAAACTGTCTACTTTCTGATGCCCATTCATGCAAAAAAGAAAGAAAAAAATCCTTTAGCCCACATTATGAAGGTGTTCTGTTTCTTTTCTAATTTCATATTTTGATGCATTAACTCTTACGCACCTAACTAACCGCAAAGCCCAACCTGTTCCAAGAAACAAACGCAAAATGGTGTTAATAATTTGTTGTGTGTTCCTGTGGTTAAAAGTGTTAAGCGGTAAAATAACAACAACGATAAAATAGAGAATTTTCTTTGAAAAATATTATTCAAAATTAATGACTTATCGCTTATCACACCTATTCTGCAACTTTCAATGATGTAACAAGAAATTCTTTTGAACCAGTGTATTTTAACAACTTTTTCCACTCGTAACCACGCCCCTCCTTCCTCCCTTTCAAGGGAAAGTGTAAACTTTTGTGACATCATTTCCGTCAAAAGAATTTCAGAACTGTCCCATAGCTCGGAAAGACAGAAAAAAAGGTCGCGTTAACAAAAGCGCAATAAAAAGAAATTTGATTCAAAATAATTCATAAATATCAGAGTAAATTCTCAAAGTGGAAATTATCTTAATTCAATGTTTTTCAAAATTTTCTTTTTAATTTCTCTTATACAATACATAAAGAGAGTGTTATAATCGATAAAAAAATTCGAATTCGAGATTTTGACACCTTTACGTTTTAGACTCCCTGAGTTAGAAAACACATTTTTGGAAAATGTCCGTCTGTCTCTCCGTTCGTCTAACTCCTGTCAAAAATCCTTTGAGTTAAATGGATGGAATTTGGCATACAATCTTTACACCAAATTTGCAGATTTCCATCAAATTTTCAGTAAAATCTATTCAAAGAAAGTCTATCTGTCCGGCTGTTCGAATATATATCAACACAACAAAGAGAGATAGATAAATAAAATTCAATACACAGATTTAACCTCCATAGTATATGCACCTTTCAAATTTTGAGTCAAATTCAACAAGGGGTTCATCGGCTGTTCGTCTGTATTTTCAGAAAATATGAACGCAACAATTCAAAAAGGTGATGACTTAAATATATCATCATATTTGGTTAGACAGTCCAGTGCCTTCCTCTAAATTCTGTTCCACCTGTAGATGATTGAATTGAGAGAGGATAGAACCGGAGACCTTGTGGTTCACAGCCCAGTAACATGACCACAATACAAAAGCAATTGCTCGGATAGCGTAGCTGTTAACTGGTTTATAAGCTTTCACCACACACCGCATTCTATTTTTGACACTTGTGCGCCAGTTTCTTTCCTGGATAGCTAGAAAGACCGTCTCCACTGACTCCATCCATCTCATTTTAGATCTACCCCTTTTCCTACTAAATATATATAATATTAAATATATCAAATTTGATATACTATTGTATGATTAGAAGCGTAATTCTGCATCAAATTTTTGTTCAATCGGTTGATAAAAACGCGTTTAAATCACAAATTCGATTTTTGAACACTATTAACCCATGTCAGAGAATAACAACCAAATAATTCGCCAAAGATGACACGACAGAATCAGTAAAAATGCTTAATTCACGCAAAAATTAATATTTCGTAACTATAGTACGTCAATGCCACGTTCTCTGACAAGAAAAGGTTATCACAGAGCATGCGAAAAAGTTTTGGAGTGACTACTCCTGCTGGTTTTCTTTTGGTACACGATGAAAAATGAAATGGAAATAAAATTTTTGCAACTAAATTCAAATATGTACATAATTTGCCTCTATCAACAACAATTTTTTTTCTTGCCATTTCGCTTAAATGCAAACGAAATATGCATTACTCTCTAAGCTTAGAATTTTTATATACAAATTTAATCGCTTTTTTTAGCTGCCAGCTGTTTGTAGGAGATATTAGTTATATTTTATTTCATTTAAAGCATATTAATAAAACTTCATATTTATGATTCCTCCAAATTATGTAAATACGAAACAGTATTGTTTTAAAACTCTTACGTATTCTTTGTTCGTTGGGTGTATGGAGTTTTCTAATGGAAACTAGTCCTATGACATCATAGCGCTATTATGTGTGATTGGTTCATTTATTTTCAAAATATAGGGGTATTGTAACTTTACTTTTTTATTCTTTCTATAAGCTCATAGATATTAAACAAAATTTTTCTTTAGTTTTCAACAATGAAAGAGAAAATATTTTTTTAAAAAACGATTCAATTTAATTAACAATGGTGAAAATATTTTTGTTGAAAACTATTTAAAAATATGTTTAAATGTTAATTAAATCTACACTAGAGAATTTTATATGAACTAAACTGCAGTCATCGAAAAGATGTTGTTTTAAAATCAACTTTTCTGCAAGACTATTTTTGGTGATTCTCGCAAAAAAAAAAAAAAATTAATAAGTTAGATAAATTAAAATTCTGTTTCAAATTTCAAAAAAAAAAATCTCTGAGGTGTACATTCCAATCCTCTAAAGTATGCATAGACCAATTTTAGTAACTCTTAGTCTTACCTGAAGAGCGCCAAGAAACACACATTTTCGCATATTATAATTAGAGAGATACCAGACAAAACCAAAATGTCAGTACAGCAGAGGAACTGCGCCTATTTCGCCAAATTTTATTTCATGTTAAAGTTTATGTCACCTGAATATACTATATATACCTGAATATACTAGCTAATGATATAACTGAATGAATATACCTGAATATGCTAGCTAATGATGTCCTACTCAACATCAACGTCATTAAAAAAAAGTCTTAAAAAACATTGCTTAACTTTACATTCGCTGTGTGTGTGGAGCGGGGGGGGGGGCTTGAAAGGATTCCTCAGAAAAAACAACTAAATAAAATATCTTGTGCTTATTGCATCCATTTTCATCCCATATGTCCTCAGTCCTGTCTTACATACATCTATTTTTATTCCATATGAAAGCTTATGATTCTTAGTTACGTCCTCAGAGAGTGTCTACCTTTGAGTCACCATTTTTGAGAAATATTCAAGGTAAAACAAACAAAGTCCTAAACCTCAACAATTTAACAGATATTTCCAATTAATCTTTTGACTTTGTGAGCATGACTAATCAATCATAATGCTCTATAATTGTTATACAATCATAATTTTAAATAATATTGGTTTCATATATCGACATGACTATATTAATAGCAATATCATGGTCGTCGCAGGCGTCTATAAGGAATAAAATTAATTTTGTGATATCATATAACTTTGGTAAACCACATTTTATCAACGCATAAATATTATAAAAATAAAAATGGACAAAAATATAGAGAGTTTAGAGATTTATTCAGTGTTGTATCGATTTCAAAATAAGAAAATTATTAAGTTGGAAACGAAAATTGGCAAAATCAGCCCAGTTGTTGAGACCGAGTTTCTACCATTCCATTTTGCAATATCTTTCAATATAGGGAGGAAGAAGGTAGAAGATTATTCATATCATGGCTAAAAGTCGTAAGCTTTTATATGAAATCAAAATTTTCGAAATTAATCCAAGGGTTGCTGGCGAACTCTGTCCCAAGTTTTCAGCGTAGAAGATACATAATCAAGCTGTGTGTGTGTGTGTGTGTGTGTGTGTGTGTGTGTGTATCTCCTCTAGAAAATGGAGAATGGTGGAAGGATGGTGATCCGTGACAACATGTCTAGAAGCTTACATATGAAACCAAAATTATTGAAATTGAACCAGTGGTTAGGACTGATTCTTTAGTTCTCCCTGTTATTTTAAATATATATATATTTACACGTATGTGACACTTTTCACTTACCTAACTTTATGATATTTTGATTTATATGCATATACGTGGATATTTGTGTCAACATTTGTGTTTACAATTGGAATATTTCAGTGGCCGGTAGTAATCAGCTAGCACTTCTTAACTCTATAGGTCAAATCCCTGCCCCAAAGTTTCTAATTACTTCCATGACAGGATGTAACTTCTAAGTGAATGATTGTTCCATGGTCGATAATGTCAAGACACAACTTTACCCCACTCCCCTTTTCGTGCTGAGTGAGAACTGTCACTCAGACATTTCGCACGTTTCGGCAAGTAGAGAGGGGACTCGAACGATTACTCCATCAACTCTGGTACCTCCTTTCTATGGCTCTTCTTATTTGTAGCTGGCACGAGATATTTTAGAAGGAAAATGAGACGTATCAGTATAACATAACCATTATATATCCTTCCATTATTGATCTCTATCTGTATTCTATTATCGATGCGGATATATTCATAAACATAAAGAAAGGACTGATTTGCCGGCGTCCTGCCATAGGGGTAGCGCGTCATCCCCATAATCTGGGCGTCCTGAGTTCGAGTCCCGGTTTGGGCATGGTTGTTCTTCCGTTGTTCTATCTGTGAGATGTGTGAATGTGCCCTCCTGTAAAAACGGGGTTGTGCAAGCGAATGAGTGATGCGTGAGTAGCTAAGTCGTACTCTTCGCCCTCGTTGGCCTTACTAAAAAAAAAAAAGACGCTCCCCCACCGGTCTAAAATCGTCTTCTTAACAGCGGGCTTGTCCATGGCAAGTGCCATAAGAAGCAACAACAACAAGAACTGATTTGCCAATGGGATGTTTACAGATAAACGAAGAATGTGTTTGGCCGTATGATTACGAATATTAAGTATATTGGCTCATGAAATGGATGTACAATGTACATTGATTTGCCGATGGGATTTTGTCAGAAAAACATAGGATATGTTTGGGTATATGATTACGAACAATAAATTTATCCTACCAATGAATGGATGTATCATATACATTGTGTAGTCCCTCCTGTACTATTGAATGTATATGATACTGTATAACATATTCTTAAATCAAATCTACGACTAACGCAAATGAGGGCAATATAGCCAGTGCCGCTAATACGGCCACATGGCAGATTCAGCATTTGTTTAAGCTTTTAATGAGAAAGAGCTCTAATGCCATGAAAAAAAAGAAAAGAAATTACAACAGAGCTGAATTAGTCCAATATCCTCGCTTTTCTTCCACAATGATCAGTGATATCTTGATTTCGTAAATTTATCCTTTTTTGGAGGGTACTCATTGAATTGAATACATTTTATGTACTATTGAAATATGCTATGATGTTTTCGGATTTAATGTTTATTATTATTATTATTTGAATGCATATTTTGCCCTCTCTCATGGAATGATGATCTGGCGATGATCTCATAATTTTTGTCCCTTTGAATTTATAACTGAATTTCGGATTATTTTTTTTAAAATTTTTTAAAGAATTTCTTTTATTTACTTTCAAATCAATTAAATTGAAGTAAATAATCTTCATTAAAAAAAACGAAAATTATGCCTTGTTGTTGACTGCTCGCTTGATTTTCTTTTTCTTTAATAAATATAAAAGAAATTTATATTTATTGTGAAAATATAATAACGTATTTCAGCTGAAATGGATTTATTGTGCAAAGTGGAAAAGCGACTGTATTATTGTCATTGGCTTTATTATTTAAAAAAAATAAACATACACATGTTTACAAACGTCTTTATTATTTTCAAAAAAAAAAAAAAAAACGGGAACGAAACTAAAATTAAAATTTGGAAGTAAAAATCAAAAATAATTAAAAAAAATTAAAGATAACAGTGAATACTAATAACTGTTTTCTTTTCCTTTTCTCAACATTACCACGATCATCATAATATCATCTTAAAAATAAGAGTGGTCATATCATCTTGTTAGTCATAGAAGGAACAATAGAAATATTGTAACAATGATTGTACTATTTAATGGAGAAACATCAATTGTTAATTCTATATAGCCACTATACTCCTCACATTTAAAACCAACTTGACCATGGTCCTTTTAATAATTCCATCATCAATCTTCAAATTGAACAGATTTAATCCTTCGCAGTTAGGAGAGAAGTATCAAAACAGAAGTCTATTATATATATATTTTTTTTTAAAAAGGCGAAAAAGAAGCTATCGCAGCTACTTATCTGTGATTCTGTTCAAGAAGATAAATTTATTGAACGACATTGTTTTCACCAGAGCTGTCTGATACATCCTTCTTTTCCCCAAGATGGACCGATTAAGAAGATATTTTTAACACCAAAGACAAAAAATGTTACGATTTATCAGTCTTAAAACACAACAAATCCGAAGAAGATGTATTTGGACCGAACCCAACCAACTCAACCAAGAAAAAGAAAGAGAAAAAAAATCCCAAAAATATCTCTTTCGGGCGTCTTATCTCTCGAAATCTATCTCTAAGAAAGAGACAAAGATCTCACGGGATGATAACTCTGGGTGTTGCACCAGCTCCCGAATTCGAATCCATCACACTTTCAGAAGAAATAAATCTAGACCTTGTTTGTAGACGCCAAGTATATATATGTATTTTTTTTTCTTCTATTTTTCTGTGAGAAATAATACTTACTTACTAAGTCGCGATACGGGTGTTGCACCAAGTTTCAGATTTTCGGATTTTAAAGGCGGGTCTTTTGTGCTGGTTCAATAGCAAAAGCGGAATCGTGTTTCCTTCCCTTGGTGTAAAGTTTCCTTTTTGCATGTTTGGGTAGGATCCGGAATTTTTCGTCAGTTTTTGCACCTCGGCGCCGCTAATGCAGCTAAGTTGCATTGGCTACTCGCGGGGATACTGTGCGCTCCAGCTGAAATTACATTTGGGTGCGCCCCATGTTATCTGTAAGACGGGTTTTAGTTATTTATTCCAGTTTCTTTCCCGTTTTCTGAGAAATCCTGAACAAACGTACTGTGTCGAGAAAGGGATCGGGAATAAGTCGTTAAAATTATTCGAGAGAGTTGTTTTTGTTAGGGGAAAAGACAAGAGCTTCTTATTTATTGGTAAAAGGGTTTTAAGGCGATAGATAAAGATTGTCTAGCATTCTTCTATCGTTTTAAACAGTTCGATAGAGATGGTTGCCTTAAATATATATAATGCAGAATATAATCATATATGTATTATACATTATATGTATCATACAGAGTATGTACAAATGTGTATTATGTAATGTGTAAATGTGTATATACAAATGTAATGTGTATATACAAATGTGTATTATGTATCATACAGAGTATATACAAATGTGTATTATACATTATATGTGTGATACAGAGGATATAACGTGTACTGTGCACTATATGTATTAAATAGTGTATATACACATGTGTATTGCGCATCATATGTGTTATACAGAATATATGCATATATGGATTATACATTATACAGTGATGGATTAATTAGATTTTAGTACTCACTGTATCATCTCTAAGATTGACATTACTCATTTTTCCAAGCGCCCTCTCCTCCCTTCCCCACTTTTCTAAGGAATTCTGCACTGTGTCGACAAAAAAGACTAGAGAATAAAACGTAAAAATTATTCGAGAGAGTTGTTTTTGTGATGAGAAAATACAAAAGCTTCTTATTTATTGGATAAAAGGGTTTTAAGGCAAACGAGAACAAAAGTCTTACATTCTTCTATCGTTTTAAGCAGTTTTATACGAGGGGATGATTGTCTTATATAAATATATTATGCAAAGTACATACATTATGCTTATTTTGCATTATTCAGTGATGGATTAAATGAATTTTAGTATCACTATTTTGTCTATAAGATTGACCTTACTTATTTTTCAAAGTTTTTTTTTCTTTTTTCTCCCACTTCAAAGAAATCCTAAACAAAGAAATTGCGTCTTTAAAAGACTAGAGAATAATGTTTTAAAATTATTCGAAATAATTAAATAATTATTTTTAAGAAAAGGAAATTCAAAAGTAACTTATTGGGAATGGAATTTTAAGGGAAAAGAAAAGAGGAGAGTTGCATTCAGCCATTATTTTAAAACTTTTATATAAAAAAAGGGGGTTACCCATATACAACATATACAAATATGATTACTGCTTGTTGTGTTATCTGTAAAGTTCACTCTTATTTCTTACAGGGTTCTTTACTTTCCAAATTCTGAAAATTCTAAATAAAGAAACTAACTATATCGATGAATGGGCTAAAAAATTAAATGCAAAAATTATTGACGAGAATTGTTTTTTAAACGGGTATTGGTAAAAGATTACTTAATGGTAAAATAATTTTAAGGTAAAAGAGATACAGACTCTTACATTCTTCTATCCTTTTATATAGTTTTATATGAAAGGAAGAAGTAATCTGAATCTTCTGATGAAAAAATGCGCTTATAAGATTAAATCCAGAATTGAATATTTAAAAAAGAGAGAAAAGAAATTATAATTCTTGAACATCTTTTCTTGAAGAAAATTCTGAAAGTCAATAATTAAATATTTAAAAAGCAAAAGAAGAAAAAAAAACGATAATTCTTGAATATTTTTTATTGGAGACAGTTCAGAAAATCAACAGTTAAATATTTGAAAAGCAAAAAAAGGAAACGGTAATTATAGAATTTTGTTTGTTGGAGAAAATTCTGGAAATCAACGATTAAATATTTAAAAAGAGAAAAAGAAATCGGTATTTCTTGTAGAAAATTCAAGAAATCAACAATTAAATATTTAAAAAGAGGGGGGAAATTATATTTTCTGATAACATTTCAGGAAATCAACAATTAAATATTTAAAAAAAGCAAAAGAAAACGATATTTCTTGAATATCTTCTCTTGTACAAAATTCGGAAATCAACAACCAAATATTTAAAAAGAGAAAAAGAAAATGGTAATTCTTTAACATTTTTTCTTGGAGACAATTTAGGTGATCAGTAGGGATTGCAATACCGGTATTTTGAGCCATTAATACCGGTATTCACAAGTTTAAATACCGGTTTTTCGGTATTTAATAGAAATTTTTTAAATTGTCTCCACTCTATGTTCAGGGATCGCGAACATTAGCAAAATAGTATGCGTTTTTGTTTTTATGTCTCCCTAACGCACGAAATTAATTAGCTAATTAATGGCTTAATTAATTGCTTAAATCTCAATTAGCGAAACATGGATTATCCCTGAAAGAATATATTGTATCCATAACGACACATGGAGCAACAGTTATTAAAAAAGTTGGAAAGTTGATTGGTGCAAATCAGCAATTGTGCTATGCTCATGGAATTCAATTAGGAGTAATAGATGTATTATATCAAAAAAATAAAGAACAGAAGAATATAAATACTGTGGATATAGAAACTTCGGATTCCGACTTTGAAGAGAGTCAGAGTGATATTGACAATGAAGATAATGACAATGTTATTGTTGAAGAAGATATTGCTAATGAGGATGAAATATTAACCTATCAAGAATTGCTTCCTACAATTTATAAAGTTCGAAAAATTGTTAAGATATTTAAACGTTCCCCTACAAAAAATGTCATATTACAAAAATATACTAACTGAAAATAAAACAGAATATATGTTAATAATAGATTCTAAGACACGTTGGAACAGTTCACTCCTAATGATGGAACGATTTTTGAAATTTAGAAATCCAATCCAAAAAGCAATAATCGGCTTAAACCTGAAAATTAATTTTTCAAATAGTGAATTCGACTTAATATCCAGAACTTCATCAGCTCTACTTCCAATAAAATTGACTATTGAGGCATTATGTCGGAGCGATTCTAACCTATTAACACCTAATGCAACAATAAATTTCATGTTGCAGTCACTGAAAGAACAGCACACATCACTATCTGAAGAATTATATATTACATTGAGAAATCTCACAGAAGAAAGGCATACCGAAATAGAAAATGTCTTATGGTATTTACATAATTATAATGATTTTAAAAATGAAAATGAAAAAGAAGAAAAGAAAATAATCAATTCAAATCTGATTAAGTTTATAGTAAATTTTCTTAAAATTTTTTACCCACAAACCTCTCCACATTCAGAAGAATTCTGTTCAATTATCGAAGATTATGATGACACTAAAGTCGATAGTGTAAAGGAATTGTCTCTTGAACAAAAATTAGAATTAGCGATAAATAAAAAAAATTTCAACGAACCAAAATACAATACAGAAATCAGCTATATCCAAAACCATCCAACGAGAAATTGATTTATTTGAAGATGAGGGATTTAGAGGTAAATACTTGGAAAAAGTATATCGCGCATTGCTACCTGTATCACCAACTAGCGTAGATGCCGAAAGAGCGTTTTCGGCAGCTGGTGATTTTTACACAAAATTACTTTCCAGGCTTAATGACAATACATTATGTTTTTTAAGATCATATTTCAAAAAATTGTAATAGTACCACAGACTGAATAATGATATTTGCACTTTTTTCTTGTGTGATTTAAATAAATAAGTTGTTCCTTTAATTTTTTGTGATTCTTTATATACTGTTATAATTTATAAGTTACATATTATTTTTTGTGATATTTACACTCTCTTATAAAAATGGCAAATAAAGCAAAGAAACATTTGTGTTTTCTTTCTTTTTCTAAAATTTCTAATACCGGTATTAAAACCGGTATCCCGGTATTAAGATCTAAAAAATACCGAATATCGGTATTGAAATTTTTGTCCGGTATTGCAATCCCTAGTGATCAGTAATTAAATATTTAAAAAGCAAAAGAAAGAATAAAAAGGATAATTCTTGAATGCTTTTTTACTGTGAGAAAAATTAAGGAAATCAACAATTAATTATTTAAAAAAAAGAAGAAGAAAACGATAATTCTTGAATATTTTTTCTTGGAGAAAAATTAAGGACATCAACAATTAAATATTTAAAAAGAGAAAAAGAAAACGATAATTCTTGAATGGTTTTCATGTAGAAAATTCAGGAAATCAACAATTTAATGCATAAAAAACGAAAAAGAAAGCGGTAATTTTTGAATATCTTTTCATGGAGAAAACATCCTGCATTTACATCCATTTTACCATAATTTAAACAGAAGTTCAGTAAAATGGACAGAACTTAAAAGAGCAACCTTCCAGAAAATTACATCAACAGATTCTAAGATAATCTTCACGGGACAAGTGTCTATCGTTTCACATTTAGATAATTGCCGAAATTAGTGTCTTGACACTTCAAAATGTTTTGAACGCTTGAATTGCCACTTTGGAAAACACATTTTTCAGTGACAGGAAATGGCGTATTAGCGTCAGGCTAATTAATTTCAAATATGAACAAAGTGCTCGGAATGGTTAGTGTAACTGACACACCAGTGAATAATTGAGCTACGCACTAAGTGGATGTAAGTCTCTGAAAGTTAAACTTTGAATAACTCATAAGGCTGACTGCATACGAGCTGCAAACGATTTCGAAGTTTATGTAAATAATTCTTGATTTGAAAGCAATTTATTTTCGTATTATTCATTTCAAATTAGTTTCTTCTGTGTAAATGCATTTGTTAATGTGTTTTATTTGAAATTATTTTCTTTTGTGTAGATATTATAATAAGCAATGTAAAGTATTCGGTGTTGATTGCTATCTTCGTCAGAATTTTTTAAATCAGCTTTCCAAACGAATTTCTTTGGTAAATTATTTATTATTCAAATCAAAGAGTGTTTAATTCATGGAAATCTGTCTTTGCTATGTATGCTACAAATTTTACAAATGTTTTGACAGTATGGTTTCCCAGATTGATAGTCGTAATCAATTCAATCAATTTTCATAACTTGCATTGTATTTCTATACTTATTTCTAGTTATTTCTAAACTTGTGTCATGTGATTCTCATAAAGAACAATAAATATTTTAATTAAATTTCTTAAAAACAAGCTCCAATGAAGTTTTATGAAGTTTTAACGGATCCTTTTCCTCCTAAACTTTCAATCACTTTTTTCATGTTTGTAAAGATGACATTATTACATCAAAATCATTTCATGATGTATTGGATTTATCAAAAGTTATATTCTTATGCGTTTTGAATGTAAATAAACTATTTTAACATTTTTAGATCTTAATACTGAGTTAATCGACTGTTTTGATTAAACTTTGATTTTTAACACGTGGCGCCACCTAGTATAATTTTTTTTTTCTGAAAATTTCATAACATTTCATTTTATAACATTTATAAAATGACTTATAAACAAGGGATTAAAAAGTAGAAAATAATTTTTTTAAAAATTTTTTAATCTACACTTTTGTTTATTTATAATAGTGTGTTAACAACAATATTTACTTGATTTACTTGAATGTGGTATAGCAAATGACATAATATCGGCTTTTATGGATATTTATAACTTATTATTTAAATTTGTTTTGAATCTAATTTATTTCTATATTGATATATTTGGAATGTCGGTGGGATGGCTGAAGTAATGATATCAAATATTTGTTTCTTATCGTGAGATTAGGGGATCAATCGAACTCATAGAATAAAGTTGCTATCTTGGTTGTTATCCATACGGTTTATTGATACGCTTTAAAAATTTAACTCATTTGCAATTTCACAAAATAAAACTGATAGATGTTTTTTCTTACACAAAATTTATACTGACATGTAATTTAAATGATTTCCCTTTTTTTTTTATATTTCTTGCAATTTTATTTGCAGACTAATTGTGTTTGAAATATATTTTAATATTAATAGAACTCTCTGGGTGTTAAAGGAAACTAATTCCCCGTCGAAGATGTTTTGCACCAATACCTGCAGAATTCGTACAATCTTACGTACAACAAAACAAAACGCATTACTCGAATTGTTAATAGAAGCCTTCTTTTATATAAATAAAATCGGATACATCATATTGAGGATTTATCTAGCAGTTTTCTAAACTGACTGAACTTCCACGATTAGATGAAAGTTTCAGATCCCCCCCCCCTCCGAATTGAAAAAGTATTCCAATTTGACTCAAATGTCACGAATTCTCAAGATTTTCCTCCCATTGCTATTATTATTACCTAGCCGCCTTTGTCAATTTCCTAACTGGTTCGCCAAGATAAATGCTCACTAAAATTTTCAGTTAAATATTTCATGCAACTTGGCCTTAATAGCCTCTTTTCCAAAATATTTTTTAATTTTGATAGATATATAATTTATACTGTTTAAGAAGTACTGTACTTACACCGTACTGTTAAGAAGTACTGTACGGTGTAAGAAGAAGTCCTTACACCGTACTGTTCAATACATTGTGTATTTCCCTTATTTTATGTTAGTATCCCAAAAATTCGAGAAAAAAAAGTATATGCCTTGCTATTTCTAGACTTTGCGTAACCTAATTTCCAACTTAAAACGATGTAAGTTTTGACATTTTTCTTCATTTTAATTTCATTTTAAACATATATTTAAATATTTTACAGATTCTTCTGAGAATGAAAAAATAGATCGTTCACTTTCCTGAAATTTTCTTTTCCAGTAATGATTTGTGATAAGGATAGAAGATTAATTTCGCTATTTTGCTAGTTTCCTTATTATTAGTATTATTTTGCATGAATATTGAGAGAAATTTGGATTTTAAAACAAAACGAAAGAGTGTCTTTAAATTTAATAATGATGAAAAAAATCTTTCAAACAGTAACTTTAATGTTCTTCCAGAATTTTTATGTTTTTGTATTATCGCTCATGAGAAATTTGATATAAAAAAACTGATTAAATATAGGAAAAGTATTACATGGTAAAAAAGTGGTATCATCGACATTTTTTTTTTAATTTTATGATAATGTAAAAATTTTGTACTGCAATATTTTCGAGAACTATAGATAAAAAATACTTTATTGTAAATTAAAATTCTAATGAAAATTTCTCAAAAATCACACACGTATATGCATTTGCATCCTCCAAAGTATATAAGTGCCTTAGATTTTAGAGGCCTTACTTTGTTCTAAACATTTTGCTATGTATTTCCCTTATTTTATGTCAGCTCCTCTAAAATTTGTAAAAAAAAATGATACAATTTCTTTTTTCTAACTTTTTAACAATTTTTAAACCTAAAACAATGTAAAATTTGACATTTTCTTCATGTTAATAGCGTTATCTATCTATTATATATAAAAATATATAAACATTGCGTTTTATTGGCTTTATGATTGATAGATAGCGAGTCACCTGACCTCTGACTTTTGAGATTGGTTTTAACAGTATTGTTTGAAATATTTAATGAAAATTATTATTACTTTGTAGTAAATATTTATATTGCACTTGATGATGAAACAGTGGCAAAAAAGGAAGAGTAAAGCTTCAATTAATACCAAATTAACAACAAATGAGTTTAAAATAATATTATTTGTTAATTCTACTTTTAGACACAACATTTGTGGCAGCACTAGCCTTCCATTTTGTTTATCTTTTTCGAGTAACGGAAATTCTTTTCTTTGTCTGCTAGCAATCGTCCGAATGCATAAGCAATACACGTGTTAACCATGTATAGATTTGCAAAGTTAGTTTTCAGAGCCTTGTTCATTTCGTGTGAGATAGTCCGAGTAAAATGCTAGAAAGATTCAGTAAAAATGCTATATTCACGCCAAAGACTTATATTTCCAATACGATGCAAGGCATTTATAGTCTTACTCAATGTCCCCAGATTTATGCGGTTGGAAGTGTAATAACATCTTTATTAAAGAGTCTGGGAGAAAGTTTAGGAGAAACCACTCTCAGTGGCTTTAATTGTTTACTATTTTAGAATTGCTTTATTATATTTATCTATTTATTCCTTTTTCTTTTTTTTTTACTAATAATTCCAACACCATCCTGTAACTATTGTCCTGGATTTCACGTACAGGCTCTTAAAAGTTTCAGATTGATAATCTGATTACATTTATTTTAATAGAATCACATATTATTAAATTTTACAAACGAAATTTATTCTGATAAGTTGAATACTGAAGCAAAAGTAAGGATAGCTATTAATCAAACAAACGGAACTTAAGTAATTAAATTGATAAAGAAGAAAATATTTTTCATTCTCTTCAAATCAAAATAAATATCTACATTCAGATCAAATACCATTCAATAGAAGAGCTAACGCTGGATTAAAAAAAGGATCTAGGAAGTACAAAAGCTGATTTTTAATTTTCATTTTTAACTTTAAGCCTCTCATGCAGTTCAAATCTCACGAAATTGCATTCTCTCTGTGTCCGATAACATTCTTCTATGCATTCTTCGGCTAAAATAAGGATTGCCACACCCTAGGCATGCACTGGTCATTTTATTTCATTCTTTAAAGTTGTGTTTTAATTATTTTAACGAGAGAAAGATCGTGCCGGGGTGAAATTGTCACATAAATAACTAAGACGAGCTATCAGGATTCTGGTTTGAGTTACGGTCGCGGTCACACATCCATTCAGTATAAACAATAAACAGGAAGAGGCAGCAGCTGAAAATATCAGATATCTCCATGGCAAGACTGGTGCAAGCAGACGAAAAAAGGTAGAGATGCCATCAACACATCACTAAATCATAAGAGAAGGGAAAACAAGATTAATAAACAAAAGAAACAAAATTCTCTACTGGTTTTTATCGAGTATTGTCGGTTAGATAATTGCGGGCATTAATTTATTTCTTATCATTGTACCATTTGGGTGGTGGATAGTTTGGAAACGTGGTGGGCTGATGTATATTAAAAAGAAATAAATGTTCTTTTTTTTGTTGTTGTTGTTGTTGTTTTCTGCGAAGATTCTTTTGATTTTGAAAGAGTTATTAATTTTAGTACAAGTCTTTATCTCCTCTGAATTTGGCTTGCCCCTTTTTGCTCAGCCGCTAAATGGGATGCTTGATTTATCGGCTACAACTTGTCTTACATGATAGAATTCACCTACGCACGAAGTTTGTACATAAATAAGAAACGCTTTATCATAATTCAACACCTTTTATTCGCCACTTTCAATTAATCGTCTACTCAGACGCGAGTTGCCATTCTGGAGTTATTATACTTAGTGCCAAACGATGTTCCCAAAAGCATTTTTTAAGTTCGTTTTAATTACTGAATAATTAACGCATAATTTTTTTCTTCTTTGTTCCATTATGTTGAACTGTCAGGTTGCTACGTTAATTTAATTTTAATTTCAAAGCGTAAGAACATTTTTCTAAAAAAAAAAATTGGATTTTGCTCAGAATTTATAAATAACCTTTGCTCTGAGAGAATATTAAATTTAAGAAGTAATTTGTAAACGTTTTTCTCAAACATTAATATAATCGGAATTGAATGCGCATTGTGAGAAATTTCTTTTGTATCCATTTTTGAGAGATTAATTAATTTTGTGTTAATAAGTTAAATCAAAGCAGTTTGTCAAAATTGCAACAAATTTATTTCTTCATCATTAATAACAGAAAATATTTTTAAAAAAATCTCGTTTCTTCTAAAGATAATAGAAATGTGTTTATGAAATGTTTTATCTAAACTTTATAATGTTTATTATTTTGGAGCTTAATCGACATTGAAAAAGGTATGTTTGATGTATTTCAACTATAACTTTTAATGTATATCAGTATGTTATCTTTCACATTATATTCATAAATGGTAAAAAAAAAATATTAACGCAATTTAATTTTTATTTATTTAAGACCAGCAAAATTTATTTTCTCTATGTATTTGTCTTAAATATTTATATAAATGAAAAGCTTTTAAAATAAAAACTCTCAAACATCGACAAACTTTTGGAAAGGATGCGAATTATAGAACTTAGTATGGTTCTCATACGGAAATGATACCATTCCACAAATGAATTTCTGATTTATCCACTACATTGTTAAAAAAAAATCATATCTCAGCTAATCAATGTAAAAGAAATTTTATTTCAATATTTACTTTAACCAACATTTCAGATTTAGGCTCGTGATAGTATTCGAACAGCTGGAAAGACAAACTTTTTCTGGATGGATTTCGTTCGAAATTTCACAGAAATTTAGAAACTTGGCTTAAAAACCTCGTTCCGAATTTTATCCGTCTAAGTCAAAGCATTTTTTAATCATCGTCTTCAGAATCAAGCTGACATAGTTCCAAAAGAGTTTCTTGCCTGTGCATTCTTTTTCCCTGCTATCTTAATACGCTAGATATTTTTAATCGCTTTCAATTTGTTGTAGTTGGGGGTTTATATTGTCACTGTAAAAGAGTTGGCTCCAGTATTTCCTATATAAAAAGAATCAAAATTTAATCTAAATGCTATTGATTTTAGTTCTAATAATTAGTTTTAGTTTTATAACTTAGTTTTGCTAATAAATAATTAATTAAGAATCTAAATGCTATTAAATTTTAGAAGCATGCATTTTATGAAGCAACAATCAACGTAATCTAAAACTTGTAAACAATTAGGAATATTAGAACAATGTTCCAACATTTACACGATGCTTTATTTTAATTTGAATGCATGACTTTTAACTAAATGAAAGCAACGCATTGATATGCTTTGAAAACATTGAGAAATTTTTTTTGTCATTTTGAAGCTCTCTAATATTAGGGGAAAACTTAGGGATATGTTTGATAATCCGTTCTGCGTGAAGAATGTTTAAAATATCGATGTTCGAATTTCTTGACAATTGTAATAATTTCTCTCTCTCTCTCTTTTGTATAATTGTAATTGTAGTGTAATTTTAATGAGAGCACGATAAAAAAAATGGTAAAAACATTTTTTTATAAATTCTGATAAAACATGTCAAAACATATAGACCGTAATAAATAATCAAGACAAAACACATAATTTATCATAAATGTTTATGTACTACGTAGAACAAAGGAAGAAAAGAAAGAAATATATATATATTTTTTCCTGAGAAAGGAAAAAAAATTTCAAATCCAAAAAGTATGAAGAAAAAATCATTATAGCAACCCCTAAAATTTTAGCAGAAGCTCCATCATACTTTTTCTCCTTTCTCTCTATACTAGAGTTAAAAAATCGATATAATTTAATCAAGAATGGTTATAGTATCAACAATGGCTGAGCCCAATTTTTCCATATGGCTGACTTTTAATATATTCTTCGTGTATCTCATATATTATCTCATTTCTGCATTGAATGAACATTTATCATGACATGCGATAGTTAAAAACAATCTGCATTCTGAAAGAAAAGATACGAATAAAAACGCAATCAATCTTAACTTTCGTTTGGTCTTATTAATTAAAAACAAGCGAACTGGAAGCAAGTCAAATCGGTATATTTTTTCCGGTTCACCAATTTTAATTACAGTTATTTGTCATAAAAACTACGAGTTTTAAATTTCTTCGATGCTCTACAATTAATTTTTGTAAAGAATGTTCTGTCAGACGATATCTTTCAAGCTATCAAGCATGGTTAAGGGTTTTTCCTTCATTATTGTTGTTATTATTATTATATTTTTATTGCTTTCCCATTGTTTAGCATTTTAAATAAAATCGTTTGGTTATTGAATATTAATAAATTTAAGATGTTTAAAAGGCCTTTAAATGAATGTATGGGGGAAGATTAACATTTATTTGAACAAATAATTTTCATTCTTGGCATATGAGTGTGCCATTGATTTTGAACTCTTCGATATTTTATTTTCATTGAACTGTGATGTTATTACAGCTGCCGTGATAAATTATATATATATGTGTGTATATATATTCTTTCTTTTCTTTTATTTCCTGGCTCAAATCTAACTTTTTAATTAGTAATATCTAACACGTGCTCTGAAATACCTGAAGCATAACTTCAAAGGTACCCTAAACACCCTTTTCTAAATTATTTCTAAATCATCTTATAATTAAAAGAGAAACTTCCGTTGGTTAAATACATAAACAAGAAAAATTATTAACTCCCATTTTTTTCCCGCGAAGATTCTTGTCGAATCTTCTATGTTCACGATTCGCTATACAGGAACTGAGATTCTTTTCTCCAACCTCGGACGGACCCGCTTCGATTTCTGCGTCGACATCCATTGATCTTAAATAAAAATAATCATAAATAAAAAATCATAAAAAAATCTCTACCCCCCACCCTTTTTTTTCCGAACCCTCTCCAAGGATTTTTATTGGCTTATCCATAACAACGCAAACTTGAGGGTTTCAGGAATTTCTCCCGGAATTCCCCCCTTTCTCGTTTTCCGGATCATACGACTTACCGAAGAAAGCAATAAAACATTCCCTCTTTTTCCAATGCAGGACGAATAATTTTTTTTTTTTCTATCCTTCTCCGTCCTGTATATTCGTTTTATTTGTGCGTAATTTTTTTCAGTCCGTTCTCTCTTTTTTTTAAAACTTTTTTTTGTAGTTTTATTTCAAAGGAGAATTTTATTTTATTTTCCCAAAGAGAGAGAGAGAGAGAGAGATGAAGAAAAAAAAATCGTTTGGCGAAATAAAAAAAAAAGAAGCAAAAGAACCGGGAAGAAAAAAATGAGATTTTTATTTTCATACCGAATCGAATGAAACGGAAAATATGTAATAAAAAATATATTAGCTTGTGATGAAATTTAACTAATTTGTTTTACAGCGTATTCAAAACTGGCGTGAAAAATTAGTTACAAATTGTGAAAAAAATTCTAGTTGGCTCATTCGATAATACTTCTAAATACTTAGCATTCCATAAAGTCTTCTATCCATTAGCTTTATTTATTTTTTGCTATCAAATAATGTAAAAATTATTTAAACATTTTGGCTAAGGGAAATTAAATTATTTATTAGAAAGGTTAAGAAATTATGTTTTCATATATATTATTAATAAATTATTTCCAATTTATAAAGGTTTAAATTCTTTGTTTTTCAATTAATGTTATGCACTCAAATAAATTTTCTTAAAATATAATTATCAGCAATCTGAACTGATTATTTTCCGATAAATTATTAATTACAATTATGAAGAACCCTCCTGAATCTTTTTTATTTTTCTAACTCTGAATTATCTTTTTTTTTTTTTTTTTTTTTTTTACTTTTTTTATTTAGGTAAATTTTTTATAGAAAGATTAGTAACTGCTGTAAGAGAAAATCTAACAATAGCTTTCAGGACAGAATTATACATTAATTTTTAATCACTTTTTTAGATCGAAATCGTTAGAACTTATAATTACTGTTCGGTTAGAAGTTGACTTTCAAGAGAAATGTTATAGGGAATATCGGCCAAAATGAATCACACAGCTCAAAAAAGATAGAACTGGTGGAAGGAAGTGAAATTTTTATTTCCCCTAGCTCCTTTATATTTAAACGTAAAAAGATCATTCAAATTTAGCGAATTATCATTATATCATAAAGAGTAACTTTTGTTCCAAAAAGTTTTAATATCTATTTTTCTAGAAGTTCAGGGATAAAAAATGACATTCAAATCTTAATGCTAACTTCGTAACCTAATCATATGACATTAAGCTTGAAATCTACACCATCTTCTCTCCTTTTCATAATTTTCCAACAGTAGCGAAATTAAAGAAAGTAATGGCGAAAGAAGGATGATGTTTTCTTTTTCTTATATCTTCGGGAGCTTTTCAGGAAGTGTGTGTGATCAACTGACTGTGTGTTCTTTTTATATATTCTCGTCTGTACATTCCATAGAAACAATGAGAATAAATATTAACAGAATTTGTAGAGGTGTGTCTATTTAAAACTGCAACGTATTGCAACAAAATTGTAATCCCTCCTGCATAGTTAGTTTGATAATGAATGTTTTACAGACATAGTTATAGCTGCTGAAGGGATGCGAAATCAATGGCCTCTACCTGGAGAACTTGGCAACTATTTAGTGATGAATTTGACGAAAACAATGAAGTTTCCAGAACGATTTAGAACTTTAGTGATAGCTCCAATAAAATCTCTGCTCCGAAATTTGTTCTACAATATTCGATACTCTGTCAGGAGGGTTATAAAATTAGGAGAGACGGATTAGCAATCGAATCGAGCTCAAGCGAGTAGTTGAGCGAAGTTTCTCATTGGAGTGTTCATTTCAGTTTTTTTTCTTTCTGCGTGCTTTTTACTTTTTTGATTATGTAATAGCTTATCTGCTTGTACTTGACCTTTCTGCAAGTGTCGTGTTGTGTATTCTTAGTATGCATTTTGTTACCAGTATTGCGAGTAAAATAAAGCTCTATTAACCTGTTGGATTTTTCACCATGCACTCAACGGACGGATCTTCCGTAATGATATATTTTGGATGTAAATTTTTTTTTAATTGCTGATATAAATAAAAGAACTATAGAAGAATAAAATACTAAATGTTCATATTCGCTCATTCTACTCAAATTTTATATCTTGATTCTTGTTTATTTTAATTACATTAACACCCAGTTTTGAAGTAACACGGAAGTTAGTACGACACAGATATTGTAATTTTGAATGATGACAATGGCACTTCAATACCCCCCCCCCATCCGCAAATAATTAACGCACTATGAACGGGTACCCCAACGTACTTAGTTTGCACATGTACGCTGCGGTTAGAATCAAGTTTCGAATCTGGAGATTTCTAACTCTAGAACTGAGACCTTTCCAGCAGGCTATAGAGATTCCATTTTATTCAAACCTTTGATAAACAGACCAGACAAGTTCATTAATTTTAGGTCAGGATCAAATGACGAGGACGGCAACTTAACTGGTTTCATTATCATATTCACATGAATGGATGAGCAGACAGTCTCCCAGTTGATAGATTTCATGCTAAGTTTGAACTGATCTATGGATTTTAATGTTAGGACCACATACTAAATTTCATTCGCTTAACTCCTTCTGGTTTTTTTTTTTCATCGCATTTACAGACTTATATAACTGGGTAAAAAAATCTAATTTTTGAAACAGGATCTAGTCACGATGTCATGTCCCGAACTTTTAACGATTGCAATACTTTCTATTTTCATGCTTCCAATAAGAGAAAGTAATGACTGAAAATAATCTTATTTAATGAAGCTATAACCTTTTTTTTACATTGTGTCTTTAACATATAAAACAAAGAGAAATGAAACTCGGAAATGATTATTATTTAACAGACAAAGAGAAATAAAAGTAATTAAACTTTATTTTTAAAGCTTAATAATTTCAAAAAAATTTAGGCGATACAATGCATGACAAGAAGGTTTATAAATATGCATATTACAACATTCATTTTTACAATACTGTGAAAATTACTGCTATAGCATTCAAATCAACAAATGCTAATAAAAAGTTAAAAGATTATTAAAATAGTTTTACAAATAAATATTTTCGAATATTGCTATTAATAGGAGAATATTTTATCATAAAATTTATTGTTCAGGACTTATTGTTTTTAAATTTCTTCTGCATTGTATGATTATTAATTTATTTGTTTTAAAATCCATAATAAACTATAAAAACAAAACAATGCTTCATATTAAAAATTATTTAATAACATTATTTCCCCTTTTTATAAAACAAATAGAATTCAATAAATTTCAAATCACATTAAAGAAAAATCTTAAGAACTTTTCTAAAACAACTTTCAAATTTTCGATATTTCGCATTAAAAATTAGCGAGTATTTAAAACTGGATATAAATTCTTCAACGAGAAATGTGATTTCCATTGTATTATTATTTTTATCTAATAAATGTGAAACAATTTAGGTATTTTTTTCAAATAATTTCTCCAAAGATATTAACGCTAACGATGCATCCTGTATAATATGTTATTGCAATTACAAATTTGAAATAAAATCTAACAAAACTTTAATTAAAGAATAATTAATTTTATTAAACCTATCAAATTTTATCTGTGAAGGGCAAAATCCTTTTTAAATACTAGCCAACTCAACCGTTTCCATATCAGAGCCCGTATCGATTAAGATTATTTATTTTTAAGAAATGAAATCTCTTTATAATAACAGCGATTACTACTGAATCAAGAATCAAGGCTTTCACATTAAGTACCGAATTTTGTAAAATTACTTTTTAAGAAAAGAATACATGCCATAAATATAATCAAATACCCTCGAGTAAAAGGATTAAATGATGAACTAAGTCTAACTCCGTGACATCAGGCTAATAATAACAATAAAAAAATTGGATGGACGAATAAGTTGAAGAAATAGATAACTTTCTCGTTTGCGGTTGGATTTAGAAGGAGCATTATAGCAAAACACCGAACGATACTCGTTCATTCTGCAAACGATTGTTTCCTTTTTATTTTGAAGAAGAAAAGAGAACCGAAAAGTAATCTCTGTAATAACCATAATAACGCATCGGTTGACGAATTTTTGAAGTGTTTGCGTCTTGTTATCTACTGAAAAGGAAAAAAAAAATTAAGTCACTTGTGAACGAGCACGAAAGGTGCTTCGATAATAGTAATTTCAGAGCCAGCTGAGGTATGATATAATAAAGACACATTCGCAAGATCTTTTCTTGCGTTTGGGTTTCACGGTACTCTGAAGATTTAGAATACATAGTTTATGTATTGATAATCCTTAGATGAAAAATGGAGAGTGTTTGGTTTTTATACCAGTCGTTACAATAAATATAAAAGAAATAAATTGATCAAAACTAATTGTTTTGAAACTGCTGTTCCTCTTATGAAAAGATCTTTAATATATTATTCTTGTTTACCGTAAAAAAATTATATTGATTCGGTTTTTCTTCTTCTTATTATTTTTTAATTTTGTTTCTGTTGTGTTTTGATTTAACCAAAGAACTCTTAAACTTTTTCCATACACCCATACAGTGACAATAAAATTCAAACAGTTATTGCTCCCATAAATCGAAGACAATTTTAGTCAACTATCGATCAAAGAACTCCACGCGTAACAAGTAATTCGCATACGAGCAAAAAAAAAAAATGCAAAAAAAAAAAAAAAAAAAAAAAAAATACTGTAAAAAAATGGCAAAAAATGTTTTTTTTAAAAAAGGACTCGCTGAACGAGCGTTGTCTAACAAAACGTGTGACGAGGAAACATCATAACGTCACATGCAGCATTGGTTTGTATAAAAGTCTGTGTTGAGTACTTCTTTCGAAAGAATCCTTTTATTTACATGAAAGAAAATGTTTCCGTGTGGAACAAGATTAAGAAGAATATGAGCGAGTTCCTGTGGAGTCTTAATTAACGACATGTTGGCTGAGGCCAAGATCATGTAGCTGGAGGTGGATAGCCTCGATATCGGTGTGCCGAAGGAAGAACATAGCCAGAACTAAACTACCAAATAGCTTATAGAGATGCCTTTTGTGTCACAGTAAACAGTTGTGGAGGGGATTTGGTCAGGAGAGGAAGACACAACAGACGCAACAGAGCAATAACCCTCCAATGAAATGAGGAAGATGCTGAAAGCAAGAGAAATTGTTGCACCTCGTATTAAGAATCATCATCTGAATATGGCTGTATTTGTGCGAGCTGAAATTTCATTTAACGATAATGCTGTGTCTCGTCTTCTACCAAATTTTGAAGTGTAACCAAAGACAATTGCCTTTAGACAGTTTTCTTGTAAAATAACATGCATTATGATTATAAAATTATTGTAAATTTATATCAGTATTTTTTCTGAATGGAACGTACTGTTCTATTTTACAAATTTCCTATGAAAAAACTGTTTCACTTAAGTAGTGTTCCGCCTTACATTCGAGTAAGCGAGGTTCCACTTTAATAGAATATTTAAAGACATTTTAATTAGAATTCCTTTTATTCTATTTATATCTTCTTTAAAGATTCATTTTATATTCAAGCTTCTAAATACACAGAGTGTTTACTTTAATCAGGGCCGAATACCTATGCATACTTTTATATAAATCCAGTTGGAAAAATACTTTAAACGATGTAAATAATTATCAATAGCCATTTCGTAGAATTGATTACTGAAAAAAATTGCAAGGTATAAATTTTTGTGCAGTCCCTCATTTAATTAGTCGCATTTGGTTAAATACTCTTGGTTTGCAACATTTTAAACAAGGAAGTTTCTCTCTTCTACAGCTAAAATCGCTCCATTTCTGAAACTTTAAATTTCACTATTCCAGGCCATTGTAGTTGTTATCTCGAGGAAGATCATCCTATAAGAGAGAAGTATTTGCTCGAAGCGGTCTTTGATTGGATTAAATCAAAGAAAATTCAAACTTCATGTTAGTTTCTGTTGCAAAAGAGAGGATTCAGAGATGTAATAAAAAGTAAGTTATTGTTTATTTTATCTATTACACTGCCAACGCTTTATTGATATAGATCAATACCTAATCGTTTCTCCTAATTGGAATTCATATTCTTTTCATTCTTTAATTGTTTTTTTTTAATCCTTACATCACCTTTGAACTGTCATTTTGATTGTGATTAGACCATCAGGTCATTAGATTCCCCATATTTTAAAATTAAATCTTCATGATAAGTGTTTAAATTTCAACCCTAATTATTATTTTCATTATTACGTAGTAATATTCTAGAATTGCCTTGAACTGTCTCTAATAAGTAATAAATGCTGCTTTATTGCATTTAATTAAATCAAAGTAATAATATAGCATACATTTTCATGTATTTGTTTTGAAATTTACTTTATGAGGTACATTTGGATGAATGTAAAAAAAAAAAAATACGATTGAAAATCTATTTAAAAATATTGTATACTTATCTCTTTGATGCTTAGCTACGTAACCATATAATTGACTACAAATCCAAGTCCAATAAACCGAGGAAAAGTCCAGCAATTGAACGTGATGCTATGATAGCGTCTTAATCGAGATCTACAGGCCAACCTACTGAAGATAAGTTCATAATCCAGAATCCCTGTTAGATGATGATACTGACACTCCAGCTTTGAGTTAAGATTCTAAATTGGGAATCTAAGATCACGATGAGAAGTTCCTATTGCCAACTGTTGCAATTTGCATTAATTATTAATTTAAATCGATTGGCAGGAGGACTTGTATATATATATATATATATAATGTAAACATTGCGTTTTATTCGCTTTGTGATTGGTAGATAGCGAGTCACCTGATCCATGATACTTGAGGTTTGTTTTGCCAGTATTGTTTGAAATATTTAGTAAAAAATTAATACTAAAATATTATTAGAAAAAATTATAAAATATTATTATAAATAGTTTTTGTTTTACCTTAAAATAAAAAAAATTACCTTTTTAATGACATCAATTCCATTTTTGTACAATTATCTAAAATATTTTGATACACAGTCTGTTTTCAGTGTTGTGATAAAATTCAAGCTTATTTATCAAAATATTCAATCGCATGCTTCTGCCAGTGTTAAATTTAATATTTAAAAAATTGATTTCTTTAGATATTAACTCCGAAACAGAATTTGGACCACGGTGGCCAAGTGGTAAGATCTTAGTTGCCCAACTAGAAACTCAGTTCAACCGCAGAAATGCCGTGTTCATGGGTCCGGTATATGTTGAATCCATCGGGACCAAACCTTCTCTCGTTGAAGTGGTGGGGAAGTTTAGAGAGGGGAGTGCTAGCTCAAGTGTCGTCCTCGTCATCTGACCTCGGTTTAAAATTACGTTTATGGGCAATTTAAACTTTTCTGACTTAATTTAGTATGCAGTTAAATAATAATATGAAACTATCTAGTACTATTACTTTTTCCTCATAACTTGACATTTTTTATGACACAAAATAATTATTACTTACTTTATAAACAAATGTTGCAAAGTATTAAAGATTGCCATCAAAATATTGAAATATAATTGACATAATTTAGCTTCAGTAACATAGCACTGTAATGACAGTAGCAAAATCTCATCTTTGGCAGATATACCCAAGGGTAGGGCAGAGATATGTCGATCAATGATGTTTTCTTGCTGTCGCCAATAAATTTATAACGAGTGTGTTCTTTAAAACTTCTCCTTCTATATCCTCCTGTATTCCCTAAATGCCTATCGCGAGTGTTGAAAGGGAGGCGACTAACCCTCAAAAGTCACAAGATTCAGCAAGTGTGAATATTTTTCCTTTCCTTTCGGCTTTCTCGTGTAGTGACACAGTATAACGCGTTTTGCACTTCCTAATGCAATGGGGGAAAAAAATGATTGTGCATTTTGAAAGCTTATCTTTCTTGACAATTGGTTTCAAAATTTGACGTAGGTCTACAGTTTTGACTATAAGACTGCAAACGAAATTGTTCAGTTTTTGAATTATCGAATTCATATATCTATTCCCCTAACATAAATATCAACAATTATCATACCTTTAGTAGATTTGGCCCCTAATTTTATATATGTCTTGAATTCTGATGACACGTCTGTCAACCAAATTTTATCTATATAACTTAGTTTCGAAGTGACGGTATTCACATGCATATGGGCAGACAAAGTAAAACTTCTTTTGAATGTTTTCGTCTAAACTTTAAATTACATAATTTTATGAAAATGAACAACTACACTTCAATGCGTTTTTGAATTACAGACAGAAAGACGTCATTCTAAAAATAAACTGTACGCATTCAGGAAAATCTGAAATGTGAAGTCCCAATTTCAAGTTTGAATTTTTCGACGGTTACAATACTTTGCCTTTGTATACTTCATACACAAGAAAGAAATTAAGTCATTATAGTTATTTATATATATATAAGACTAGACTAAGCAAAGCTATAGTAGATTTTTGAAAGTGCAAATTAAATTAAATATTCATTTAATTATAAATTATTTGAAAGTTAGCCGTTGCCCAATAATAACTTTTGAGCAAATAATTCCAGGAGAAATAATTTTATGCCATCAGAAAATTCAAAAATTTATCTTTTCAATAATATTAATTGCATTACCGTGCATTTTTTCAAGCTTTAGAAAATTTCATAATGAAATTTTTGCAGACAATTTTAAAACTGCTATTTTTATAGCTGTTCCGTTGCTAGGCAATGGTGCGATCTGAAATACTCACCTTTTATTTTTTGTTATATCGGTTTTATTTTTTAAAAAATATCTTTTGCAACGTGTTTTAGTTTTTATAAAACGAATTAGTAAAGGGGTTTTTTTATTATTATTATTTTATTAATTTTTTTTATTGTTATTTATTTATTTATTTGAAAAGAGATCATACGAGTGAAGAATTATCGCCAAACACAGTAACAGAATTGTAAGAAAAAAACTGTAAATCATCTAAAGCAGATGATTTACAGTTTATATCAACAAGAATTACAGACTTAGTTTATTGATAAAGAGAAAACTCACACATGGCGGTTTTTAAAAGTCGCCTGGTATAAATATTCATATTTTAATGACCTCAAATTCATATTTTAATGCCATGCAACCTCAAATCGTGACGGAGTCACCATCATGTTTAACTGTAGGACGTAAATTTTTTGGATACAAAGCAGAATTAGGTTTTCTCCATACAGTACGATGGCTGTCACTGCCAAAAATGTTGAGTTTTCATTCATTACTAAATATAGCTTTCCTCCAAAGGTTATTGGTCTTCAATTGATGAGTTTTTGCTAACTTGAAATGTTTTTTCTGAATTTGCAAACTGATGAACGGTTTCTATTTAACAATACTTTTTATCCAATGCTAACAATGACTTTTATATCCAGCTTGTCTAATGGCATTTCGCACAGTTTCAGTTCAGTTTCAACACTTACACTTCTGCCTATGATTTGAAAAGTTTCTGCAAAAAGTTGGATGAACCAAATGGTCGCAGCAATCTAAATGAAAGTGTTAAAAATTTGGGCCTAGATGGAAATTCAATTTTCCAGTAGGACAACGACCCCAAACAGAATACACGTAACGTCAAAATATGGTGTATTTTTCATTGTAAACAGCAGTTACACACACCACCACAGTACCCCGACATCAATACCATTGAATATTCGTGGGCCATTATCGAAAAAGTGGTTCAAAAATACACAATTAGAAACAAAACTAATTTTAAACAAGTGTAGCTAGAAGAATGGGGTAAAATATCTTCAGATACCACCAAAATTGGTCGAATCGGTACCATGACGTTTAGAGGCCATTTTAAGAGCCAAAAGACATGCAACTTAACAGTGGCACTTTGTTTCTATGCCAGATATTGCAAAAACTTCATTGGTGTATGCTCAATTTTTTGAGGCAAAATTCTGTATATGTTTATTTAAACTGCTTCTGAAACTTCTCAATTTAGAAGTTTTTCGTTGATTTTTCTTTATTTTTACTCTAAATTAAACCATTTATTATGGGTAAAAGTAAAAGCATGTTTGCTCTTCACGGTAATATGTTATTTATATTGGAAGTCGGATTTATCAAGTAAATGTAAGTTGTACTCTCAATTTTTTGAGCCACTATACATTAAGAGATGTGTTAAACACAGATGTTTGAATACATTATTTCATTCCATTGCAGGTTTTATTTTATATAAAATTTCAATATTATTTTGAAATAGTCTAAAACTCTAAATATATTTTAAAAGCTAAATGTATTTTTTCTGAACGAAATATTCATAATTCCGTGGAATGCGAATATTTTAATACTAAACACTTTTTTTTTTTTCTAATATTTAGTTTCCAAAAGATAGTTTATATTTCGTGACTTGGGTAATAAAAAATCTATTACATATTTTTAAAAAATTGCAACAATAGCAGTAGTTAAAATATAACTTGAATGAATATTTAAAAAATGCAGTATTTTTTTTCAGTGTATTTGATAAATTTATGGCAAATGTAATTACTTCCTTAGAAATGCAAAATTGTTTCTAAAATTTTACATGACATAACGCCATTTTCCGATAAGAATGGAATAAGATTTCCCATTATGTACTGGCAGTATAAAAATTTGAAACAAAGAATTGGCATCATCAGTAAAGTATAAGCTGTGTTAAGCAGTCAAGCAACATCTCATCTCGAAGCCAAAAACCCAGAAATAAAGCACAATGGAACGATTTTTGATAACAGCGGATTTATGCTAACATTCACGAATACACCTGCGTCAACTTTTACCTACTGTTTACTTTCTTACTTCCGTTTATGATAATAGGACAACTTCGAACGACCCAATCATCTTCACCCAAACGATTCATCTATCTTAATCTCGAATGCAGATACGACGATTCGTGCTTTTAGAATAAGAATAGGAACAAAGCGAATTAATTCGGTAGGAGATTATTTTTTCTTTCTGTTTTTTTATTCGTTAATTATTCGCTCACGTTAAGTGAATAAAAGCCAATAGAAATGCACTGTTCTGGATCTGTGAATTTCAGGATGTAACTCGTTTTGCCATTTTGATTCTTATTTTTGTTCTTTTCTTTTGTTTTATGCAAGAGAAACATTTGGCGATGCGAGTTGGAAGCGATGAAAAGAGTGTTAATTCATGCCTCAAACTGTGCAGAATTTCGCGGGGTTACGTTTGGTTAAACACGATTGGTAACAAGGAAAAATTTGCTTGTCACGTACAAATCGAATGTATCAAATAATGGCTCGAAATTTTGACACTTTGTGTGACTTCTGTTTAGCTGATAAGTTACATCCTGGATTGTGTTCTTCTGAGTACATCCTGATTTTTTTTAAAAATCCTTTTATGAATTTGCAAGAAGAATGCAAAGAATTTCTTGGAAACATTCTTTAAAATAATAATTTTAACTTCTTTGTGAAAATAGCTTAAAATAAAATCGTTGTTCAACTAATGTTTCATCTCAATTCTTTTTCCTGCCCAAAAATATTTTCGAATGTTCAAATTTACAAAATGCTAATTGAATATATGCACGTAATGTTAAATAATAAAAAAATCTTATTTTCTACTAGCCGCCTTTGGCGACCAACCGGTTCGCCAGTATTACCGCTCGCTACAATTTTCAATTAAATATTTTAAGTAGCTGGTCTCTTAAAGAATTCTCAAACAAAACATTTTTAATCTTCAAATTTTGATAGTCATACCAAACTTATATTGTTTAGATCGTTTCGTTCAATTTACTATATATATTTTGCTAATTTGTTGTCATTTCCGGCAAAACTTCAACTTTAATTTAAAATGTAAATGACGAAATTGCAATTAATACAAAAATATTTTTTCAATAAAACCAAGCGCTTTATTTTATTTATCACCTTTATTGTTATTAATTAATTATTATTATTATTGAATGTGAGTATTGCAAACAGAATCGCTCGGTATTTAAGTCTTATGTTAACTACAAAATATTTTTCATCATTTATGTAATATCTCAAACAATAATTCAACACAAATTTCTCAGATTCAGAATAAAATGCAGTTTTTTGTTTTGCTTTCAAAAGGATTGAAATGAAATCAATAATAATATTTTGTTCCGGGCTATAAATATATTTCAAAAATTATGGTCTAAATTTAATGCAGTAAGGTATCATATTCTGAGAAATATTCTGGACACACCAAATTTTAAATAAATGAATGAATGTTTCTATTTTCCACGATCAACTAAGACTTATTTATGAAGTTTTAAATGTTAAAAATTTAGAAAAACTCAACATTTTCATAATCTTAGGCCAATTAATCTTGAAAACCTGCGCGCTGATTGGCGTATTTTCTTTGAAGCGATCGATGGAAAATCTAAAATTATCCTTTTTTTATTGAATAGTGATATTCAAATTTTCATAAATCAGTCCGTTTAAGTGATTGGAAATTTACTCTTAAAAGTCAGTGATTTAGTTAATTGGAAATTAACTCTATGACCACCATAAAATCTGTGCTTTCTCTTGCGTTGTATGCATTCTCCTTAATATCCTCTCGAATAAAACATCACATACAAAAGTACTACATAGAACAAACACTTCAAAAGTAAACATAACATTTCAATAGTTGCCAAAAACGAAAGAGAGAAAAATGCAATTAATAAGCAGACGATATTTAGAAAAGTACAGATATTTAGACTGGAAAATGAAATTATCTGAAATTAAAAACACGCGCAGACGATATTTACAAAAGTAAAAATATTCAAACCTGAAAAGGAAAATATATGAGTTATTCCATCAATAAATGCCATAAGTTCGTTTATATCTTCATTAAACATCAAAATGGGTCCGGGAATAAATAAACACCCTGTATAGAGAGTGTAAAAGATCATTAAATAATTTTTCTTGAATTTATTTTTCAGAAAAAATAATAATTCATATTTGTTTCATTTCCTACAGACACATGCTGAAAATTATATTTTTGCAGATTTCATTTCCAAAAAGATTTAATTTTTTTTTAATTGGAGCTTTAATCAATGTGATGGCAACACTTTGAAAAAAGCCAATTTTTTCCCATGAATGCGAAACGTGCTTAATTTTAATTTTTATTTTTTACGAAAAAAATTGTTGAAAAACATAGTTAAAATATTTATTTAAAAATTCATTAAAAATAGAAATTTAATTTTAAGATTAAAACATTAGTATCATTTAAAAGATAAATTTTTGATCTTTAACTTCATGTAAAAATCTTTTTTGTGTGGTAATATTTTCGGAAGTTATAGCAGAAACCCGTCAAAATTTCGCTTAATTTTTAAATAAATTAAATTCTAATTGAAAATTCGAAAAAATAACCCCCAGGTGCACATTCCGTGCCTCCAAGGTATGCACGTGCCAAATTTGGTAGCTGTAGGTTGAATGGTCTGGCCTGTAGAGCGTCAACACACACACATTGAGCTTTATTATAAGTATAGATATAGATTTAATCGGATATGGTTATTCAATTAAGTATCCACTGTGAACAATTGGATTTCGCGTTCGTCACATTGTATCTAAAAAATGTGATGTTTTCGATGCAGTAAAGAGTTGATTTCATAAATTATACAAGAGATTATTGAAACTGTATTAATTAAATTTGGAATTATTCATACTTTGTTTGTGATGTTTTCAAAAGAAAATTGCATCTCAAAATATGAGCTAGCGTTTGATTCTAAACAAAATAATTGTATCCTGTGTATATTTTGTTACCTATATCTAATAGAATAAGAGCATACCTTATCAAAACCACGGTATTTCGAACATAATATCTCACGTTCGATTTAGTGCTGAAATGATTCTTTTATATTCATGTGGTATGTACTACTATTAATTTTCAGATCATTTTTTTTCTTTTTGCTCCTAATATTAAACAAGTGCTTGGTTATTATCAAATAGGAAGAAGATTGTAGAATAGTTCTAGAGAAAAAGGCATTAGTTTGCAAATATACATTTTAAATGTTGTGTCATATCTTCATAATAATTTACAAATGTCTTTTTTTTTTATAGTTTAAGTAGCCTTTTTTGACAACCAGTTGTTCGTCCACTATATTAATAGTGTTAATTTAGTAATTTCAACCAAGCTTTAATGAAATTGTACTTTCATCTTACACATAAAATGAAAGTACTATTTTAATTTATATTTGCATAATATACATAGAATTTAAATTAATTTGCGGCTAACGGAAAAAGGCTAAAACGATTAACGAATAAATTTGGCAAACATGAGACCAGCTGTTAAAGCTGGGGGTTGGTTAAAAGTTTATTTCGCGATAATACAGGATGGAAGTGCGAGACGAGCATTAATGACCCATTTAAATATGATGAGCTTCAAATGAAATTAAAATTGACGAAATCTGTTCAATGGTTAGAGCTGGGGAATATTGATATGAAAGGGATTTTTTTCCCCTCCATAGAGATTATACTATGATGTAGAATTTTTTATATTTCTCACAAAAATGGAGGAGGGTTGAAAGGAAACAGGCGTCCGCTGATGATTTATCATGGATGTTGATAAGTTTCCATATGAAATAAGCACAACTGTTATAATGATTGGATTAGGGAACGATTGAGTCTTGAGTTTTTCTTGAGGAGAATGTACTGTGAATTTTTTATATATTTTTTTTATTATTATTTCTTTCGAAATGGTATAGTAGAGTTCAGTTGATGACATATCTAGGAAGCAGAATTTTTCATATGAAATGAAAGCTACAGAAATCAGTCCAGAGATTGATCTGGGGATTTTTTTTTTAGAGTTTCTTAAATATTTTAAATATATAGATAAGGTTTGAAATGAGTTATAAAATTTAAAAGTATATTTTCAGCTTTATAATATTTATAAATCATGTTAAATTAGATTTTCCCAGAATGAATTTTCGGAACTCATCATGTATGTTTTCTTATAGCATATTAATATACTAGGCTAATGCATTGCCGAATATACTAGGAAAATATTAATCAAACTAAATATCTTTCTCTATTATGATGCTTATGGTGAAAGTTATCTTCTTAATATTCTAAAATCCCAAATAAATACATACTCTTTCAAAGTCAAAAAATCAGAGTAAAGAAGATATTATAATGTAACATTTATTAAAAATAATTAAAATAATAAAACAATAACAAAATATTTTTGAGATAATTTAATTATATATTCATTTATTTAAATTTTCCTACAATGTATATTAGGAAATTGCTAATAGAGAGTATGAACTAGAATTATATCATGAAATCTACCGGAATTATTTTTCTATTTATATTTTTAAAATCTGAGAATTAAATCAATAAATTGAGTTTAATACTTTTCCTACTATCATTGCCTTAGATTTTAAACTTCAGTTTTACACACAATGTATTTATTTATGGAGCTTCGATAGCACATTTTAACATTCTATTGTTCAATAGCACATTCTATTGTCCTTTTCTAGCAAACATGTCAGGACATTCAGCTACATTTGATGGATACTATCATTTATTTGAAACCAGAAGAAAAGAGTCTTCTAAAGCTTTAACGAGGGTCATTTGAAGCACTACCATAACATTTTCTTAAAAACTTGATAGTTTTCTTAAATAAAATTTTTCCAATACTCTTTTTTAAATTATCAAAATTCAATGTAAACAAAAGGTTTCGTTTAAAAGAAAAGTACCCAAGCAAATTGGTTTTAGGTCATCGATTTTCAATTAAGTACTTCATCTTGCCATTCCCCTTAGAAAATATCCATTCCAAAAATACAAAATATCCAAAACGAATTAAAACTCTTTTCACTCGCTCAAAGATAACACAGCGTGCTAATTGCTCAAGACTTCCACTTTTTCTTTTTTAAAAAAAATTCTTATTTCATTTCTCTGCATTCTTTTCATACTTAAAAATCCCCATCTTATATTCTAAATCAGCTCGGGGGCACCTCTTTAACCACTTATCTTCCGCATATATCTCTTTTCCAAGTGGGTTTTAAACATCAACAAGCTCTCATTGCCTATAAACAATTCCACTTTTCTTGTAAAAAAAAAAAAAAAAAAAAAAATCCTCCCCCACTTACTCGGTGTGCACTGCAGGGTTGTCTGGTATCTCCTGTCCGTTTTAATCTTGTTTTTTTGTTATTCCATCTTCGCCAACCCCTCTCCAAAAAAATTTTTTTAATGGTTCCCGCTTCCAAACTTGTCAACACTGATAAAGTCCTAAGAGTTGAGGGATGATGTAGATATTCAGCAGTCGCCACGGATAGCTTTACGGCGGGCCTGTTATCTACAAGATGGAAGACGGTGGCCCGAATACTGAGTACTTGGAGGAAATTAGTGGGAGGTGGGGGAGAGGGGATGAAATTTGTCGCTGGATTTTTCAGCTGCTTCTGGATGAATGCTTTTACTAGAACGAAGTTCCTCTTAAATAAGCTTCATCCACTTAAAATAATAATAATAATAAAATAAAAAACCCTGTTCTTTATTTGATTTGTTTCTCATTTCTCACGGGATGCGTTAGATAGAAGGACGGGGGGGGGGAGGGTCCGGATTGGTTTGGAGTGGAATGAAATGTGAATAAGAATATAGGGCCTTGCGTACAGAATGGGAGGTGGGTGGGTGGTAAAGTAATTGCAATTTGCCAAATGGGCTGCAGTCAAAAATCGTTTGAATTAAATTTATCGCCCCCTGTTCTTTGAATTGATGCAATAAGGTACGTAAATTCGATCTTTCCATAGGAAATACCTATTTATCATTCTTTAATTAGAATATAGAGGGGAGTATTTTATCATGGCGCAAAAACGAAAGACTCTTTTGTATATCCAATTGCATCAGACGAAAATTGAAACATATTCGGGTTTTCCAATGAACAACTCATACCGTTCGTTCCTTTTTATTTCTCGTATACGAAGTATTTTGAAATTATTGCAATCGTCGAAAAAGACCGAACTCGAGATTTTTCAGACCACCGAGTTCGATAAACACATTTTTTGTATATTATTTATCCGTTTGTCTGTCTGCGAACCACGATAATTAAAAACGTTTTGAGTCAACAGAGGAAATTTGGTGTATGACCTTTATATAACATTTGTAATTATATTTCAAATTTTGAACGCAATCCATTCAGAAGAAATCTGTCTGTTCGGTATCTGAGTAGAAGTGAACTCGATAATTACAAAACATAATGAATGGATAGATACAATCTGATACACAGTTGTAGCATTTAAATTACAGATTACAGATAATTTCACATTTAGAACTAAATCTGTCATAGAGTTGATCACTTGCCAGACAGTACTTTCACAAGTATAAGCGTAATAACACCATTAATTACATGAAATTTGTTAAATGAGTTTTGTGACTAAATTGCAGCTTTGTGTAAATTTTGTCTTCTATTGATTGGAAAAAAAAAATGCGTCTAAAACACAAATTTGATCTTCTGGTGCTAATAGCCGTATGTCATGGGTTAATTACCAAAAAAAATCGTCAAATATCTTATATAATCAGTAATAACGCTAAATTGCTGTCAAAACCAACATTTCGTAACTGTTGTCCACAATCATTTTTGAAATTTTTTTGGTCCTACTTAACTTAGTTATCTTTTAAATAGCATTTCTTAATTTCATAAATATTAATAAAATACACTAAAAATTGGACTTTGTAATGTACTTAAACCAAATGTTGTCGATTTCAATGAACTATTTAGAATCTTACGAAGTTTTATGAATGACAGATTTGATACCTACATATTAGTACAGTCGATTGCAATCAGGGTATATATTCTCCTTATGTGAGTTTTGTTTAGTCTTAGGCTTTTTTTTTTGTTCTATTTTAAGTAGATATAATTTATTTAAACTTTATATCTTGTTATCAATTTGATTTTCTTCTTTCATAGACCAGGTCTTGTAAATTCATTGAACTGCAATTTATCAGCACAACTCAGGCAGACAATTTAACTTTTTGAATTTTGAAAGAAAAAATTGACATAGAAACGTTTTTTTTAATTAATTTTTCTTAAATAACATTAATTTTTAATAATCAATGTTAAGAAAATCTAATAAAAGAATTATTTGGCAAAATTGACTTATGACGTCAAATTGATGCTGCTGACTGAATGCTGCCAAATGACACCAAAATCGACTCATGACACCAAATGATGACTAATGCTGAAAAAATCCACTTTACCGAATCGTATTGTATGCGAATGTTCACAAAGAGAACGATAAACAAAATTAATTCCATCTCAAAGTTGTAAAACATTATAGTTGCATTGTTAATTGTTACCTTACAAAGTCTCTTTCTTTTTCCAGACCATTACAAATTTATTTTTAATAATTAATATTAAGGAAATCTAATAAAAGAATGATCTGCCAAAATTGACTAATGACGCCAAATTGATGAGGTTGCCAAAATAACTGATTTTGCCTATGTGCTGCCAAACGACATCGAAATTGACTGATGTCACCAAATTAATGATGCTGCCAAACGACACCAAAATTGACTGATGCTACATATAATTTTTCGAATTGTATTCTATGCGAATGTTTATAAAGACGACAATGAACAAAATTAAATCCATCTCAAAGTTGTATCATTTTGTTATATTTGTATCATTAATTGTTGCGTTTCAAAGTTTTTTCTCTTCGCAGAACAAATTTATTTTTAATAATTAATGTTAAGAAAATCTAATAAAAGAATGATCTGCCAAAATTGACTGATGACGCCAAATTGATGCTGTTGACATGACATCAAAATCGAGTGGAGCCACCTATACTTTATAGTATCGTAGTACATGCGATTGTTCATAGAGTGAAAGGTGACCAAAGTTAAATCCATATCAAAGTTGTATCATTATGTTATATTTATATCATTAACTGCTGCTTTACTAAGTCCTTTAATTTTTCCAGAACATTACAAATTCCTTTTCAATATCATTAATCGTTGCGTTTCAAAGTCTTTTTCTCTTCGCAGAACAAATTTATTTTTAATAATTAATGTTAAGAAAATCTAATAAAAGAATGATCTGCCAAAATTGACTGATGACGCCAAATTGATGCTGCTGCCAAAATGACTGGTGCTACCTGAATGCTACCAAACGACACCAAAGTTGACTGATGCTACATATAATTTTTTCGAATTGTATACTATGCGAATGTTCATAAAGCGGACGATGAACATTATTAATTCTGTCTCAAAGATTGTATCATTATGTTATATTTGTATCATTAATTGTTGCGTTACAAAGTCGCAGAACATTACCTGGGCACGGCTTATAATCATTTTTTACAGGAGAGGGAATGTCAACAGAAATATTAAGACCTGATTATTTATGCGTAATGGTTCGGTATGATCGTCATTAAAAATGTTTTCCCTTCGCAACAAGCGTCGGCTCCTTTTATTTTCGAAATACGAGCTGGATTTCCTGTTCAAGGACCATCAAGTGACTCGCGCAGCGTCAAATCATATAAAGTCGTGAGTCACTGATAGGTTCTTTTCACTGATATTAAACAGGTTTTATTTATGTATTCAATCGTGGAAAAGTACCATTAACAACTTCACGGATTGTTAAAAACCGCAGACCCGTCAACTCATTTCTTTGTCTTTGAACGGGAAATCTATCTACCATGAGATTTTGATGATTTTTCTAGTCGTTAATTTTTGAATTGTTTTATTTTTATGTTGCAATCATTTATTCCCATTGATGCTTTTTTATATCAATTAGTTGTTAAAAGAAAATATATCTTGACGGTTTAAAATAATACTTTTATTTTCTTTTATGATTAGACTTGTATACACAGTCAATATTATTTATCTATTAATACAGTGCTCTTTTTTTTTTTTTTTAATCACACGTTATTCTGTTTGTTTAAAATAAATGTACAAGGTGGTTATAATTAAAGTTCCACTTTCAAATGGACATAAAAGTAAAACTATTGGACCAAATGTTATCAAATTTGGCAATATTTTAAAGGAGGTCACGGGAATTGCTTTTCTGCCAAAAACGTTCAAAAACTCATCACCAGAAGTGAAGCGCTGTATGCAATATGTTAAGCAAAATAGGACATGAAGACACCGGTTTAAAATGTGTTTAATCGTTTCTGAAACGTGTTACAAAGCATGTTCAATGTGTGCTATCTCAAAAGCAATGTTTATGATGATAATCTAAATAATTTGTCGGAATTGAAAGATGCGATGTACCGACATGCTCGTAACATTCCTTCTGATATGCTAAAAGCTACTGTTAAGAATGCAGTAATGCGATTTTACTTGCTTTCAGGAAATGGTGGAAGCTACATTGAACCAAAAGTGCAGATTCAGGGTATTTATGCGTCAAACTGCAAAAAAAAAAAAAAAAAAAAAAAAAAAAAAAAACTGACCGTCTGTATGTCTGTGCTTTCGCGAACATGTAACTACGGTAATTCAAAAATTCAATGGTGAAAATTAATAAAATTTAGTATGTGATATTTTGTGAATTGTAGTTCTGTGTCATAATTGTTCGAATAAACGGTTTCGAAAATGCATATTCGATTTTTCTGGTGCATGTGTCAGGGACTGATTGCCCAGCATGCAGTTAATAGACGATTACATATTTTCTTAAGATACTTCGAGACGTATAGCTCTCATTTGTGAAAATAAAAATCTAAGCACTTGTGGTATTCAAGGCCTTGCCCAGTGATCCCAATTTTTATGCGAATGGAGTATGCAAGAAAGTTTCTGAGAAACCACTCAAATTGTTTTATTTTTTTATTAATATTAATTTTCCACGTTTTTAGGAAACCATGCACAACTAAAATATAATAATCTTTACTTATGATATAAATGAAGTGTGTGCATTCACATAAGACAAAAAGTAGAAAGCAACTCTTATAACCTATAAAATTTCTGCCTGTGCGGTCTACATGATTTATGCAAAAATCTCCCAGACACCCGAAGAGATTCAAATCTTATTCCTACTAAGCAAAAGGCATTAAAATCTTTCTTTCAAATGCTGCAAAGTTAAAAACACTTAAAAACTATCAAAGGAATTTTCCGATAAGACGCAAGCACCCTCGTTAGTAGACACAAATTCCACCATGGGATATCCCTCCTACAAGACGCAAAGCAGCCAGTTAAACCATCCCCCACTGTTTTATTACCCACTTAAAACGCAAATTTATCTCGCCAGTAACATGCCAAAGAAGAGTCTTGGCAGAATACTACCAAGAACATTAATACCATTTTTTTTTTCAAAGGAAGAAAGCAGCCAACACAGCCAAGGAAAGCCATCCAAAGAGGCTCGTGTCTTGGCATCCTTTCGGAAAAGCGAAGATCTCGATTTTACGGACAGAGATTGAGAGTTCGGTGCTTGGCGTGTGACACCACCGATGCTATCTTCCCTCTTAACAAGGCACGAGATGTCTGGGAATACGATTGTGACCGAAGGAAGGAAACATTTTTCGACTTCTGAACTGCTTGCAGCTTGCTTTGTTGTTTTGAAAGAGATGCCATTTGGGAAGTCGATAAAAAAGAACCAAATAGCCATGGTATTTTTCACTATTTATCTCGGCAAGGAAATCAGTCAGTTTAGAGTGCTTAGTGTTGTGGATGCTTTTATGGGGGTCACGGTATTTTTCTTAGATTTATCAACCCGCAAAATAGGAGCATAAATTACAGGTGTTTAATTAACGTCACAGAACTTCCAGCTGAGATTTACTACCGACAGATTTGATAACAGCCGTTTCTAACCTGTATATTATTCCTCAACTGCAACTGAACGATAGGCAGCACTGAATCATTCGAAGATATACATATTATGTGGGATAGGACCACCAAAGTTGAGATGACTCATTATTACGAAATGCTCCACTTTTGTTAACAACAGAAACGGCACGCTTTTGAAAGATTATGATATTGTTATTTATTTCAACGCAAGAAAAAAAATACAAATCAAGGAAGAATGACTTGGAATTCGAAACAATGTTGCCTAATACAAGAAAGGGTAATTTAAAAAACAATCTTATAATTTTTTCCATTCGCAACGTAATGCAGCTGTAAAAACCGGAAGAAGTACCACGGAGGTACTAATTTTGTACCTACTTTACATTTTTGAAGATCAAAAATTGGAAATTAAAACAGGACGGGGACAAAAAAATGTGTACATTGTTTAATCCATATTTTCTCCGTTAATTAGTGATATCTTCTATTACAAAGTTTTTTTATATTAAAAGCCATAAAAGATCACGTGTGCGGGTATATACAGCATGGAAAGTTAGACTTTCAGGTCTTTATTTCCATATATTTAGTTTCGTCGAGAGGAGAATTTTTAATTTTTCGTCAACGAAGTATAAAGAAAATATAGTAATGGTCAAAAAAAATTCAAATTCGAGATTTTGAATTTCCATGTTGAAAACACACATTTCTGGCATTATGAATGTTTGTTTTTCCGTCTGTCGAAGACAAAGATAGCGCTTTGAACTAGATGGATGATATATAATATATGGTTTTCACACAAAATTTCTAGATTTCTAGCAAATTTTAAGCGAAATCCATTCAGGGGAAGTTTTATTGGCCAAATATAAGCTAACACAATAACTACAAAACGAAGAGAACTAAATTAATAACATTTGATTCTTAGATTTAGCATCTAAAGTGCAAACACTTATCAAATTTGGATGGTGGTTGGTTGGTAGTTTTAGTGGCGCAAGAGCCAACTTTGGCTAAACTGCGCCTATCAAATTCGGAATCAAATCCATTGAAAGGTCCACTTTCTACTGGTCTTTACTTTCACAAGCATGGAAATACGATAACTCATAAACGCCAGAACATAAATATATCAAATTTGGTATGAGATTTTGTAACTGCAATCGCAGTTCAGCATCAAATTTTGAAGTAAAAATTGTACTTCAGCAAAGGATTCCTTCCAAATTTTCAGCGAAATTCTACAGGGGGGGGGGGGGGATCGTTTGTCTGTTCGTACTCTCAGAAACATGTTAACGCGATAATTCAGAAAGGCAAGGACTTAAACATATCAAATTTGGTATGGGATTTTGTGAATACAAATGCAATTTTGTCAGTCTTTGTTCCAATCGGTGGAGAAAAACCGTCTCTACAATACAAAGACGATTTTCAGGTACTATTAATCGCATGCCAGAGATTAATCGCCAAAAAAAGGCCTGACACGATAGAAATAGTAAAAATGCTAAATTTCCGTCAAAATCAGCATTTTTTAACTATTGTTCGCAATTCACATGTAAGAAACACATTCGCGATTTTATCCAATTTCCAAAATTGTATGCGGAGTATTATATAGAGAGGGTGTGTGAAGTTTTGGGACTACTTCCGCTAGTAATATTATTATGATATATTTTAATAATAAAGATTTTATACAATATGTGAGGCAAAAACACAATTATATATTGAAAATATTTGTGATTGTATTTCTAACATAAAAAGATTGTTTACAAGGACATCTCAAAACATTTATACCTATAATTTAGTTGATTACATACCAAATTATCCTATAAAATACTTGATTATTACCGAAATATTTCATATAATTCTGTTTTTTTTTTTTTTTCATGTTATTTATTCTATTGCACTCGATTTCTATACAGTTATTTTGTTGCACTATTGCATTCTATTTACGTAAAACCATGACCAGTAGCCAACCGTGAACAATAAACCTTTAAAAAGTTTACAATAAAGTGAAAAGTTAAAAGTTAATCATATTCATGAAGTTATATGTAAGCGATATAATTGAAATGAAAAATAAAGGATATCCTGAGTGAACCACCTAGTCGCCAAAGGCAATTAGTTATTAATAATTTATAATAGTTAACTAATTATATTTGATAACTCACAATAATTAATACAAATAATAGAATCTTCTAAGCTAATCTGAATTGTTTGATTTTCTGAATCTTATCGTCGCGGCATAGTAGTCAATAATATTGAGAAAAACCAGCTGATTCGATTACTAAAGGGCCGTGGTGGCCTGTTGGTAAGGTCTCGGCTTCGGAACCGGATGTGTTTAGGTTCGAAACCCGATTTCACTGAAGAACCATCGTGTAAGCGGGTCTAGTGCACGTTAAATCCGTCGGGGCAGAACGCCCTCCCGCTGGTATGGGAAGGGGCATGCCATCTAAGGTGTTGTCCTCGTCATCTGACCGTGGCTCAAAGTTACGAGTCCACCCTAAAATAGCCCTAGTGCTGCTTTAAAATGGTACATTAATCTAACTAAACTAAACAATTATTGTAGTGAATATTCGTTGAATTAGAATTCACTGTCTCATAATTCCAAGTATCGTGCTCAAAATCTTCCGCTTTAATTTAAAACTAAACCATGGAAATATGAAGTCTAGTCTAAACCGTTTTCTGCACCGAAGACTACTGTTACACGATCGGAATTTGGAAACCCGAAAGCTCGCCAATTGGCTTGGTGTTGTTCAAATTTCTTGCAGGTTACTCATCAATCTTTAAAAAAAAAAAGACAAAATTTTCTAGTCCGGAAATCGTTTGAATCTCCCAACTACAGTTCAGTTCTTAGATATCGTTTCAAAGAATTCGCATGGTTTCAAAACAAGGCATCCTCAATCTGACAAATCCACTCGTATTTTTTCTTTTGAAATCAGGTTTTTTTTTTTGTTGTTGTTGTCCCCACTGATGATAAATTTGTCAAATATTATCATACCTTAAAAAGCTGTCTGCACCTAAGTTTATATTCATGAATTGTTTTGATGCAATATCTCAAACTCATCTGTTTAATCCAGTCTAATTATTCGAGCCAATTAAATGTCGTCTAATTACATATTACTCTAATTATATATTTATAATTCAAACGTCGTTCAAATTTTAAAACAAACAGAAATTTACGGTCTACGGTATTATCTACACGCCCTTAAAGAAAAGGACAGTATGAAGTTGTCTGGCCGCATCGATTAAGCTTAGCTAAGATGGATTGAATGTTTTTGCAATGGCAAGACTCTTTTAAATACATGCTTGAGTTTGAAAATTACAGGTGGTAATGTCTAGATGATAGTGTCTATATTCCGTTGTTTGTTAAAGTTGTCAATGATTTTGAAAATTATCAGTATCAATGCACTTCCCAAAAAATTTCATATTTTTTTTGTTTTTGAAAAAAAATTATGAATTTTTAATTCAACTCATCAACATATTAATCTTGGTGTCTTACACAGATTTGCAAAACAGAGACTAATGCATCTATTTGATGATGTCGTGTCCCCTTTACCACGGAAAGGGGGTGCAGTAGCTTCTGAAGGTCAAGACCCCTGAGCCCCCGAGGGCAGCAGCCTGTCTTTAACTCACATGAAGATGACACTCACACACTCGCTTGCACAAGAGACGGTCTTTCATACTTCTCACAGATAGAACAGAGGATGAAGAACAGCCCTGCCCGAACCAGGTATCGAACCCGGGATGACCAAATCACAGAGAAGATGCGCTACCCTTAGGCCAGGACGCACGCCTTCTTTTTAATAATAATAGCTATTAAATTTCTAGAAATACTATGATAAAGTAGAGAGCCGTAATTCTGGCTGTAAAATTTGGTAAATAGATTTTGAGTTATTTTGGGAAATCGTGATCACTCCAAAATGTATGCCAGTGTCCGGTACAGTTGTATAAATTCCTCGGCGGAGTTTTATTTAAACAAATGTGTTAATCGTTGACATATTTATTCAAATAAAACATGTAACCCTAATCTAAATTAAAAGCTAACACTGGCTAAAGTCCACCTGACTTCGAACTTAATGACCATGATTGCTGGCGATTGGTCGTTTCGTGAAGATTTGAGGAGTTTCTTCATAATGGAAAAAAAGTTGAATATCTGAATATGTTGAAGTTTTTCTCCTTTGAAGTTTTTCTCCTTTATCTGGATATAACAAATGACCAGACACAATGACTCCCCTGGTGAAGAGGATCTCCATCTGGAGGTCCGTAGGCATTTAACGATGTGTAGGGGAACGGGTGACGTTACATCTGGCCAGAATGCCAATCCCCATGTGAGAAAAAAGGAGAAACGTTACACTCCCATTTAAGACAGTAAGCAAATTCTACATGTAAAGATGTGGGCGTGCGTGTGCGTGTATATGTGTTTGTACGTACGTTGGTCTCTACAGAACAGGCCGTTTGACTTAGAGCTACGACATTTGGCACATACAGATCTTGAAGGAAGGATATTGGAACGGTATTCTCGAAATTTTAGTTAAAATTTTAATTAAATAAAATTAAAATGTTTTTATGCGATTATTTTCAAAAATATTTTTGTACAAAAGTAAATTTTACACTGTTTCGAAATTTTAGAAGATTATTTTTTACTAGTATGAATTTGATAATAGTGCAAATTGCTCCTGAATTTTTGTAACTTTTTTAAAAATGTATAATTTTTTAGCCTTGTTTCCAACAACAGATTATGCAGTTTTCCTGAAATTCAAACCGTTTTCATTGTTTCATCAAATATCAATTGTTTGATTTTCCTCCATTACTAAAAAATAAGATAAAAAGGATTCTGTTTGAATCTATATAATTTACGAGACAAATAAAAAAATAAAGTTACAATATTCAGAAGTTTAGAAAAATAGATGAAAAGGATATTTATGTTTCAATAGCGCTATGATATTATTTGACTGTTTCTATTACAAAGGTTTATAAAAAGGTAAATAAAATTTAAGCAAGACAATGAAAATAACATGTTTTAATGGCAGACAATTGGATAGAATCCTGGTCATGAATTTATATTTAAACGATTTATCTGAAATCAAGTATAATCAATATTCTGAGCGAACCAGCTGGTCGTCGAAGGGGATTAACGATGCAATGAGTGAATTTTCCCAATGACGTAGCAATAAAGGTTTAAAAGTTATTATAATTGCCTCTATCTCCTTTGGGGTCCAAGTAAATTTAAAATTTTAGTGATGTATCGCTTAAAACAAGCAGTGAAACAAATAACTTTTGTTGCTGTGACAATTATCCTTATTACTTCACTTTCTATTAGTAATTTTTAATAATTCGGTGAAATTTTCTGACAATATCATTTTAGAAAATATTATTTCAATTCCATAATTTTACTCTTTCTCCTTACATTAAATCTCTTAATCGTAAGAAATAAAGAAACGACATTGTGAAAGGGGTACAGATGTCACACATCTCTTCAGTGCTTTGTGTAGTCAAAGTAGTACTGTTCATTCATATCTGAGACGAACTCTTTTCGACGATTCTATCTCACTAAGGGGGGAGACGCGGAAGGATGAGCGCTTTTCCGGAATTTCACATCATTCTCTGACCTTGATTTCTGCTCTATTAGATGCTTTTTCTTTGATTTTTTTAAAATGTAAGTGAGTATCATATCGTTTCTGATCATATTATTTTAATTCAGTTCATGGATAATCCGAGTTCACTTTATTGTAAATGTAAACATCTTCTCTTTTCACCTTTCCTCTCCTCTCTATTTTGACAAATTGAACCCATCCTAACGCATGCGCAAAAGTGCGGAGGGTTTTAGAATAATTTGGCAAATAATAGTACTGTAGAACTTCGATTATCCGGGTGTCTATCAGTGGAAACTTCTATGTATCGGACGAGTCGGCATCAAAAAGTCAAACATTTTTTTAATTTTCATTAAATAAAGATTATGACCCTCTCTGACAAGATATTGACATTGACAATGGAGCCCTTAAAATTTTTTTATCGTTCATAAACAAAAAAAATTATTTAGAGATGAATAAAAAATAACGTTCCAGTTGTAAGAACTTAAGAATCCTACGAACAAATTTCAGGACATTTTCATGAAGATGTATTAGAAATTTCAAATTTTTGAGCAGACAAAATTGTTTTTAACGAATCGCCAGAAGGAAGGGGTGGGTGGGGCGATAACAGAAAATGACGAAAAATCCATAAAATTTGCGAGTCCGTATCTAAGTGACTCATTTTTGAGTTCGTTAAATGTTCGGAATAATTGCGAATTTATTAATATAGTTTCAAATGAACAATTTTAGAAAACCCCGGTGTAAGATAAAAATCATTGTTGAAAATTTAATCATAGACAACCCATTTTATGATCATGTGAAGCGATTATAGTTGCAATCAGCTCGGATAATCAAAGTACTACTGTTATTTTTAAATCAATTTTAAAAAAAATACTGCTCTTTTTAGTATTCTGAAAGAACCATTTTTCGATTATTCTATTTCACTAAGGGGTGAGAAGCGGTAGGATGAGCACATTTCCGGATTTCTTCGTCGTTTTTTTACCTTGATTTCGGCCTTATTAGATACTTTTTTGTTCATTTTTTTTTCACGTGTATGTGAGGGGCTTTTCTGGCAGAATTATTATTTTATATTAATTCAATATTGCTTATTGATTGCTTATATGGCCAATTCAAGCGCTGGTTCAACTTTTGCTGATTATTTCATGTAATATATTTAAAGTAATAATATTTTTATTAAAAAATCATTATTAATAATATTTTTAAAATATTAAATTATATATTTAAAAATACCATATATTTTTTTAATGATATTTATAGAAGTTTTAATACGTTCCATATTTGCAACAACTCCTGAAATGGGAAAAAAAAGAGTAAGCTCTATTCTCTAATCGTTTAATCTCAAAAAAATTAATAACATATAAAAAAAGAAGCATTTTAACATAAAGAGATTATTATTATTATTTTGTAACAAAGTAAGTTACCGAATTTTAAGAGCAGATATCTTCCATTTATTCATCATAATTTAATTTTTATGCCCCATACAGAAAATAAAGATTTTATTGTGAATTATCATCTTTTTTCTACTGTATTGGGAATTATCTACTATGTTTACACTTCCTAAGTCCGCGAGTATTATAATTCGTTTACATTATTGTTAAATGTAAACATCGCCTCATTTCATCTTTCTTCTCACCCCTGTTTTGACGAATTAAGCCCATTCCAACGCATGTTTAAAAAAGCGGAAAGTTTTAAAATCCGTTGCCAACAATATGCTGGAGAGAAAGGAGAAAAATAAAGAAATTAAATTTTGTCCCGAAAGCCATTTATCCTTGCTACTTCACGGATTCATCCAATGTATTTTTAAAAACAGTTTAATATGAAAAAAATATAACAGTGGAAAAGGAACTCTATTTTTTGGTACGAAACAGTTAAGAATGAAACCTTGAATTGCTTTAAGGCTCCTTCTGTATTCGACAAAGCCACAACAAAGAACTTTTCCAAAAACCACTAAACGTTGACCATCGCCATCATTACGAGTGATATGTTTCTTTTACCGTTACTAATGGTTCTACAAAATGCTTAGCGCTACAGTCAATAATAATTCCAGCAGTCGAGAAAAAAAAGAGGAAATAAAAGAAAAAAATCTGGAGGAAGAGGGAGGGTGGAATGCCAAACACCCTCTAGTTTCAAATGTAGTGCGAAAGATTTGTCTCGCCTAAAATCGGCAGACGAAAAGGTGATTCAAACATGTCAGGAAGAACAAAAATATTGCATCAGACGAGTTTTTCTGCTGTGATAGAGAGAGGGGGGGGGCAGCGATGTGAAGTGGGAAAAGAGGCAGGTAAGGGGATGTTCAACTTGCAGGTGCAAGATTTTGACCCCTCATCATTTATTTTCTACTCGCCTGTCTGCTGAAGTGTTGCCGCCCATTTACGACGAAGAGTTTCTTCTACCTTTTGATGTTTATTTTTTTTACAGAATAAATATACTCTGCGCATTTCGAATCTTTTTTTATAACGCAGGCCCGCATACTCCAAGTTCAGCGGGTCGGTTTCGTCCGCAGATTCGGATTAAGTCCAAAAATCTCCTCTCTCTCTCTCTCTCTTTTTTTTTTTTTTTAAATTAAGAGCGACCCATCTAACAGTAACTAACACGCGATGGTACAAAAAAAAAATGCTGTGGGGTGGGGTGGGATGGAAAAGGACTTTCTAGTGATGTCCGCTCCCCCCACACCACTCCTTGTTTTGGTAAAAATTGTTTTACACGTGATTAATGTCGATAATTCATATTGCTTGACAACTTATTTCGCTCACCACCTAATCCCGGGTTGATATATTTGATTTGACAAAAAAGATTGGAACATATCAGTTTGACCCTCGCTAATCTGACTCGAACCGAAACAACTTCCTTATCAATCCTGACAGGATTTAGGAGGTAAAGAGAGTTCTTGGATTATTGATAGTTAATTATACTTAAATCGTTTGAGAATATTTTTGAATTACTGGGAAAGAAAAATAAAAAGGTCAGAGAAAAATTAATTTGGAAAAGTCAGATTTTAGGAACCGACTTTTATTTATTGATTTTATTTTATTCTTTTTTACTTTCTTGTATATGAATTGCAGAGGAAGTAAGAGTAATCTTCAAAAAGTTCGAACTAGAGATTTTGATGAATCTCCACACTTTAGACCTTCCTGAGATCGAAAAACACATCATTGGAAAATGTCTATTTGTGACAAAGGTAACTCAAAAACACTTTGGGTTTAGTTTTAGTTTAGTTATATTAACGTCCCGTTTGAAGCAACACTAGGGCTATTTTGGGACGGATCTCGTAATTTTGAACCGCGGTCAGAAGACAAGGACGACACCTGAGCTGGCACCCCCCTCTCCACACTACACCACACCAGCGGGAGGAAAAAAACACTTTGGGATAGACGATTGAAATTCAGCATACAGTCTTTGCATGAAATGTGCAGATTTCTATGATATTTTGAATAAAATCTGTTCAGAGGAAGTGAGTCTGGCCAGCTGTCTGAATATGAGTTAACACGATAATTAAAGAACAAAGAGAGCTAGATAGATAAAATTGAGTACACAGATTTAACATCTATAGCGTAGACATCTGTCAAACGTTGAGCAAAATTCAACTATGGGTTGAATGTCTGTCGGTTTGTATTTTCAGAAATATGTAAACACGATAATTCAAAAAAGCAATAACTTAAATAAATCAAATTTGGTATGGGATTTTGTGACTACGAGTTCAGTTTTGTGTCAAAATTTTGTTTCGATCGAATTTAGATACATTTTTCGTTGGAAAAAATATGTTTAAAAACCAAATTCGGTTTTTGGATACTATTGACACATGCTAGGAATTAATTGAAAAAATAATTCGCCAAGTATGTGGGATAATGCGCCAAGAATTCAGTAAAAATGTTTCATTCTACCAAAAGTTAAGATTGAACTATTGTAAGCCAATGTACGTTCTCTGGTGTGACAGACTTATTAGAGAGTATGCGAGAAAGTTTTGAGGAAACAACTCCTGCTGGTTTCAAATAGAAGATATCTTTAATTTATTCCATTCACGTTTTGATAGCGGCCAAAGAGAAAAAAAAAGTGCTATATATCATTAAAATTTTTGGTTTAGAAATTTTTGTCAATCGTCTAATTACAGATTATAACATACATACTGCCTATTCTCACACATGGAAATTCGCAGTATATTGCATTACTTTTACTTAATTTTTAGAACATTTATAAATCAAACATCTGCTTCATTATTGTAGACTGTAAATGTTGATGTCAGACAACCGGAGTCAATATATATAAATAAAAACAATCACACATTCACAGTGCTAATAAAATAAGAAATATTATTTTAAAATAAATCAGTAATATGCTAAGAATATATTGAAATGCGAAATTAAATTGGCCATTTTCCAAAAATCACCATTGTAGCCACAAAATGTTAATCTGCATTTAAAATATCTAATCTATACAAAATATCTAAATTCGCAGCTGTCTAATAACAAAGTGAACGCAATGACAAAGATGGACCTATTATAATTGACAAGTGTCAACATCGTTCTAATGTTTTATAATTAATTCGCAATATTTTTTTTTTACAAATTTAACCTAATATCTTTTTAATCAACCTGACGCAGTTTCTTTAATCCCAACGTCCTAGATATCTGTCTTAATTTTAGATAAATCTATCACCGATTTTTAAGGTAATAATACATTTTAAATAGACCTGTTTGCAAGTCCTCTAATCCTAACGTCCTTAAGCATCTTCCTCAATTTTATGGAAATCCATCATCGATTTTAAGGTAATATTTTTTTAATCAACCTCTTGCAGCTTCTCTAATTTCAACTTCTGCAGACATTTGTAAGAAGTTGGTGGAAATCCATCACCGATTTCAAGAGTATAATATCTTTTTAATCTATCTGCTTGTAACTCCTCTACTCCCAACGCCCTTAGGTATCTGCTTGAAGTTGTGGAAATCCATCAACAACTTTTACGTAATAATATATTTTTAATAAAATTGCTTGCAACTCCTCTAATCCCAACATCCATAGGTATCTACCGGAAACTGGCGGATATCTATCAACGATTTTAAGTTATATCTTTTTAATCGACCTAATTGCAACACCTGAGCTTCCAACGTTCTTAAATGTCTGCCTGAAGTTGATGGAAACCCGTCACAGATTTTACTAATATTTTTTTTAATTTACTTGCTTGTAACCCCTCTAATCCCAATGTCCTTAGGTATCTGCTTGAAGTGGTTGAAATTCATAACCTATTTTAAATTAATAAGATCTTATTAATCTATTTGCTTGCAGCTCCTCTCTTCCCAACGTCCGTAGGTATCTGCCTGAAGTTAATGGAAATCCATGACTCATTTTATGGTCTTAATATCTTTTTAATTGACTTCTTGCAACTCCTCTACTCCAACGACCTTAAGTATCCGCCGAAAGTTGGTGGAAGTCTACCACCGATTTTAAGTTAATAATATTTTTTTTAATCAACCTAACTGCAACTCCTCTGCTCCCATTGTTCTTAGATATCTCTCTGAAGTTAGTGGAAACCCATCACAGAATTTAGTATCTTTTTAATCGACTTGCTTGCAACTTCTCTAATAAAAGTATCCGTAGGTATTTGCTTGAATTTAGCGAAAATCCATGACAAATTTGAAGGTAATAGTATCTTTTTAATCGACCTAATTGCAACTCTTATAATCCCAATATCCTTAGGTATCTGCCTGAAGTTAATGGAAATCCATCAACGATTGTAGCAACGAATTCAGACTGACTACTAGCGTATTTCCCTATTGTTTCTGGAGCAAAACACGAGTGAGGATGAGGGAGACAATTTGCAATTCATTTCTCATTCCCTACAACAAGACAATTTACTCCATATATTAGAGCTCAGATAGAAATCTATCGTTTATGCTAATTAGATTTCCATGACCATTTTGATTAAATAAAAATATTATAGCCTTTCTTATCATCAAGTTCTTGATTCATGCACTTGAATTTTTAAACGAAATGGAATTCAATTTCCTACCACTGCCAAAAATAGTTTCAACTATTCATTCATTTTATTGTTATGTTCTTCGTCCTCTACATGCCTTCACAAAATACATTCCCTAATCTTTAATAATATATATATATATATATATATATATATATATATATATATATATATATTCTTACTCCAAATTATTTTATTTTTATCGCATTCCATCCCGTAGCCCAGGTGCGTTGTAAGCCGATTCCACTCGACACCGCACAAAAACACCCAAAACAACTCGAGAAGATTCTTTTAAAATTCAACTTCCCGGGCATTCCCCAAAAAAAGTTCTCCATCCCCCTCATTCCCGCATTCATTTTATTCACCCCTCTAAAGAACGAATGAAATAAAAAAAAAATAAAGAAGCAGGGCAAAGTAAGTGCGGAATAAAGCAGCATTCCTTTGACATAGATGCTCTTCAAGTGATTCCACAATAGCGCATTGTAAATAACTAAGGTGAGTTTTCCTGTATCGCGCTGTGCGTAGCTGGGATTTGGGATTTTGGAGTGTTTTGGTGGTCGGGGATAACATTGTGATGTACAATTGGCCTGGTGGAAGTGGGCACAATATTAGAATATTGGTGGGCCGGGTTTTTGTAAAGTTGAACCCTATTCTATCAGTCTTGATATGCTGCGTGTTGATATAGAAATCATGGAAACTTCTAAGTGGGTTAGTTTATTTTTTTTTTTCTTTCCTCTTTCATCTTTTTCTATACCCAATAATTCAGATCTTCCAAGTGTTAATCATTAGAAGATATGGTTTATTCTATCATGTCTTATAATTCTATCTTTTCTGTGTTAATTTACTAACTACGTGTTTCTCTGTGAATGCGAAATGTGTAAAATTTGAACGTGTTAATGCCTTAAAAGTTTGGCGTAATTTGGTGACCAGGATGCGATTAGGCAGTACTTAATGAATGCTTCATAGTATTGAAATATTTTATACTCTATGCCACATTTTATGATTCTTTTTATGGAGTGATCATGATTCTTACTATATGAAAGTTTGAATTCTACATACTGTGATTCTTTGCATGTTAATTCTACCTTGGTGGCATGATTCTACCTTGAGACTTTTGCATAATTTAGTAGCCAGGATGCGACTGTGCAATACTTTATAAATGTGGCACAGTATTTAAATATTGGTGGTTTTGGTTAAAATATTTTATTCACTATGCCAAATTTTATTATTCTTTTACGAAATGATGATGGCTCTTAATATATGAAAATTTGAACTCTATATCCTCTGATTCTTTGCATATTAATACCTTGAGATTTTGACAAAATTTGACAGTCAGGATGCGACTTGCAATACTTAATAAATGTGGCATAGTTTAGTGGGCTTGATTGAAAGATTTGATTCACTACACCAAATTTTATGATTCTTTTATGAAATGATGATGACTCTTTAACATCCGAAAGATTGAACTCGACATCCTGTAACTCTTTCTGCGTCAATGGTTGAGATTTTCACGTAATTTAGTAGATGGATGTTATTCTGCAGTGTCTAACTGATGTAGTTTTGAAAGAATTAAGAGTTTGATAAGAAGATGATAATATAAGAATATTATGAAATCTTTATTCTGTGTTTCTTTGTGTTCAATGATAAAGGTCGAAGTTATAAGACTCTTCAGTCCAGGTTCTTCAACTTTTCTTAGTTCTAACGGAAACGGAATATCGGATTATGATAGTTTAAAGGAATATCTATTGCATATTTTTTTAGTTATTTTTTACTTTCGCTTATACGAAGTATAGATAAAATATTGTAATCATCAAAAAATTCTAATTCGAGATTTTGACGAATCCCTTCATTCCAGGCCTCTCTGAGCTTGGAAAAAACATTTTTTGGCATTATATCTATCTATGAATATGATAACAAAAAAGCTTTGAGCTATATGGATGAAATTCAGTATATATAGTTACGACGTAACTTATAGATTTCTACCAAATTTCGAATAAAATCTATCCAAAGGAAATCCATTTGTCTGTCTGACTGTTCGAATATAAGTGAACTTGATAAGTAAAAAACGCAAAAGGCTCAGTAAATAATATTTGGTACACAAATTTAGAATTTAAAATATAGATGCAAATCGCATTTGGAACCAAAGCCGTCATACAATCGACCGTCTGTCGGTCTGTACTTTCTTATGCAACTAAACATAACAACTCATAAACGTCATGATTTAAATCAATGAAATTCAGTATGGTATCTTCAAATTTCAACTGCAGTTTTGTATCAACTTTGAGTGTTAATAGGTCACAAAAAAACATAGTAAATACATATTCTCAGGATAAATGAAGTAAGATATCACTGACTCTCCGATCCGCCCGAAGGCACATGGTTAAAGAATACAGAATGACCGGACCGCTGCAACAGCAACATTGGCGGGAACTGTGGCTGAGGCCATTACCGGCCACGGTACAATCCTTCCCGAAGGAAGTACGTTGCATCATCGATAGGAGGAACCAGATCCCCCACCTTTTTTGTACTCACCAGGGGGGCGAGATCCAACCACCATACTGGAAGCATCTCATCCTCATTTCGAGGTGTCCCCCGAGGGTTAAATATATTATATTGTAATGGGTATAACATTTTGAATCGCCTTTATGGAAGTGGGCATAATATTAGAACATTTGTGGCCTGGTGTTTTGTAAAGTTGAAAGTTCTGTCAGTCCTTGATATGGTATATGTTGATATAGAAATTATTGTAGTTCCCTACAGCTCCCAAGCTGAGACCTTACCACCAGGCCACCGCGGCCCTTCTCATGATCAGAGAAGAAAATATTCAAACAGTCAAAAAATTTGACCACGACAATTTTCTTTTTAAAATCTCCAACTTTTTATCTTTTTCGAATCCCAAAAGACAAATTTAGTTATTATTATTATGCCTCATTTAGAAGCAATACAACCAGTTTTCAGAAGGACCCCAAAAAAGGCAATTTTTTTGTAATTATATCTGCTTGTTTCAATCACAATAATTCAGAAATGAAAGGGCCTCGATAAATGAAATTTGGAATACGGTCAGGACATCTAGCTCATAGATTCTATCAAATTATTGGAGCATACCGTAGTAGGTATCCGTCTGTCTGTCCATTCATTTCAACACGATAATACAATAATTCAAAAACTCAACAAACTATATAGAGGGAATTTAAAATGTTAGTTTATTACTTTAAGAAATATCATATTCTAAATCTAATCCGTTCCACAATTATTTGTCAGCTTTTTTCCCCTTCTTTATTCACGAGTTCGAGAATTCCAAAAGACAAAGAGCTAAATAAGTGGAATTTGTAATAAAATTTTCGTGACCGATCTAGTATATCGGAGTTACAATTTGGATTCAGTTAGTGAAATGCAAGAGTTCTAAAATATATGGTCAATATACTTTGCTATAAGGAAACTAATTGATATTAATGTAATACAATGTAATCATATCTTGTCCTCAGGAATTTATATAATGGTATTTTTTAACTTCAAATGCTAACTTTTTTTTTTTCCTTCAAGTAAAATGAAATAAAATAATGACGAAACATAAAGAATAATTTGAATTGTCTGAATCCAGTCAATTAGACTCTCAGTTATCTGAATTAATTTCCGAAGCACTGAATTCGGCAATATTAAACATTTTTTGAGAAGCCAGCGGGAGTAGTCTTTCTCCAGAATTGAGAACTTGGGAAAAGCCATGAAAACCCCGAGTGCTCAAATTTTTCTTTTTAGTAGCATAGTGGAGAAATTGAGCATACAATTTAGACACTTTTTTGGTCAATCGATTAAAATCAAAATTTTATATCGAACAACAATAATAACAAGAAGATCTTGATAAAATTTAATTTATCTAAGTCATTATGGTTTTGTATTATCGTGTTTACATGCATGCGATTGTACAGACCGACAGATGGTAAATCCTTCGACGAATTTGGTTCAAAGTTTAAAAAGGGTTTATACTTTTGATGCTAAAAATATGCACTAAATGTTGTCCATTGCTCTGTTTGCGTTAACAGCTATCATGCTCACTTGAACTAGGACAGATAGTCAGACAGATAAACTCCCTGCAATTGGATTTCGTTCAAAATTTTGTAGATATCTATGAAATTTATTTTTAAATAAAATTTCACTAGTCTAGCTTAAGGCGTTTTCAAGTAATTGTATTTGCAGACTGACAGAGCGGCAGTCATATAGAACTTCAAAAAGGAGTTTTCGGATTCAAAAGAGAAATCTAGAACGCTGAGATATGTCAAAATCTCGAATTCACACTTTTTAATATAATAATGCTTTTTCTTTGTGTACATTTCGTATACGAGATAGTAAAAAATAAAAGTAAGGATAGTGAAATAAACGACTTTGATATATTCAGCAGGAATATTTTAAAGTACATAAAAAACATACACATTGTAAACAATATGATTTAAGAAATTTAATTAATAAATTATAAGTAAATTCTGTTTTCTTTTCTAAGAAATAAATTTTTTTCGTCAATCCTTAAACTATCCGAATAATCGATCATTAGAACCAGATCTGGCATACAAGTAATTCGATTAATTAAATATATTTAAAATGCATTTATATTTAAATTCATAAAGCATTTGAATAAAAACATTATTTTTAAAAGAAAAAAGAACTTTCTCCATTTTTTACAGTCATACCAGAAACGTTTCACCATCTAAATTAAATATACGATGAAATAGATAAAAAAAGAAAATACTAATAAAGGACTGAAAAAAATCGATTACATGGATAAAGAAAGGGATTTTAAAAGTCCTCAAAGATTTCGATCAAATTGGTGAGCGTATAAAATTGAAAACGGTTTGAAACGCAGTTTGAAATTATTTCAATTACTGCACCCCATTTTTTTATTATTATTTTGTAATGAGACAATCATAATTAAATTTTCATGCATCCATGTTAGATTGAAAGAAATGAAAAAAACAAAAAAAAATTTAATAATATCCAGTCCTATCTTAAGCCCCTTCCATTCCTCGGTGACTTTAATCGAAAAAAAAATAATAAAATTTCTACCTTCAGATTTAAGAGCGAATTGAGGAGAGGGTGAATTAGGAATCCCTTTTAAATTCATAAAGGGGGGGGGACTTAATTGTAAAAGCTTTTTTAATCGATGTGTGAAAAACACTTAATCTATTAAACTTTAAAAGCTTAATTTCTTTGCCTTTAATCCTCCTCAAACTTTGCTCTTAATGTATCGTTTTTATTATAATTTTTTTTTACCAAACGATAACAACGATATATTCTTTTAATAAAAATGATCAACGAATTGAATAAAAAGCTTATGTAAGCCTCTTCCATTAATGGAGTTACGGCTGTATTTTTTTTAATACTTCATTAGTTGGATGAAATTTATCAATTAAAAAATAACGGGTTTGTAATTAATAGAGCGAAAATTAATAATCTTCATTATTGTTGTCTTTGTTAAGAAAAATTTTTGCAGTTAATGAAATAAAAACTATTAATTGCTTTTATTCTATTAATTTATGAAAAAAAAGCATTTTCGACCTTTTTTTGTTTTTTATTTAGAAGTTAAGCAACTGCATTGAATTTTAAACTTAATATAAACGTGGTAGATACCGTTTTTTATATTGAATTTAATAGTTGAATGTTCAATTTTTTAAACATTTTAATGAATGCAGCATAAAAATTATTCATTTTGAAAAAAAATTCGAAAAATTGCTAATTTACAATTTTTTTTTTCCGCGCGTTTATTTAACTTTACTTCTTTCACCCCTGTATGGATAGAATTTTGAAATTGACTTTTTTTACATACTGTTTGGTTAGCAAGAATTCTGAAATTTTGTTTTATTACGTATTCTCGATGAAATATTATATTTTGATAATTTAAGAACTTAATTATCAAAAAAATGCTTAGATTTTGGGAAATTTTAATTCCACTTGTAGCAAACAGTAGCAAGTACGAGGGTATTTGGATAACAAATATGAAAACAATAAGTATAAAAATGAGCTTTGAGATGGATTAAGGAAGGAAAGTAAAAAATGGTGAAATTTAAAAAGTACACTTTTCTCCATTTCTAAAAAAAGGGCATCTTTTTTAATCATTTGCAAGCTAAAAAAATCATAAAAACATAGGGCGCGCAAAGTAATTAAATTATAATGGAAAATATTAAACTTTTATTAAAATTTAAAATGCATATTTTTAATGTGTTAAAAATTTGAATTAACTTTAAATATTTTTGTCAGCGATTTTACAATTTTATCATTGACTTCCAATTAATTCTTTGTCCTTAACCTACAGAGTGGCTATAAAACAACTTTTAGAGACATCTGCAGTTAAAATTAGCGAATGAAATGGAAGCAAATCCGTCAAAGTATTATACACTACACGAGACTGGCAAAAAATTAAAAATAAAAATAGTCGATAGAAAATTATGTTGGAGTTGTTGACACCGAAAACAGGTTAATAATTAGAGTGAAAGCACAAAATACGGATTATGCAAAATGTCACTAATGCTATTAGTTACAAAAATTAATGACATGCGGTATGATATCCCACAGACAATAATTTTTTATTAATTACCATAAGCATCTCCGACCCACGGAAAAAATTTACAGGTGTGCTGACGTGCCCTGTAAACACGATAGTGCATCGGCGACTTTTAAGATATTTTTTTAATATTTCTATTATGTTTTTCATTTTATTTATTTACTTTTATATATCTTATTTATTTATATTATTATATTCTCTCACTTACGATATATTCAAAGAGTAAAATCACTGGAAAATTAGAAATTCACCACGTTTCAGACCTCCTTTATATATATAGATATATGGGGTTTTTTTTTTTTTTTTTTTTTTTTTCTGAGGCAGGTTTGAAGTGTGGAGTTTCTTTCAAATCTAGAGAATTCGATTTTTTTGACGTTTATGATACTTCCTCTTTTTTTATTTCGTATTCGGGAAAATAACCAGTAGGAGGGATATCCCTAAAAATTTAGGGTATACTTTTTAATAAACTAATCGTGCCAGAGAACGCCTTACATGATATTGACGTGCGAAAATTACAAAATATTAGCTTTTTGCCTGAATTTAGGATTTTTATTGAGTAGAATCTTTCATTCATGGCAAGTTACTTGGCGATTAATTCTTGGCATACGTTAATAGTAACCAAAAATCGAATTTGTGTTTTAGACACAATCGATTCGAACAAACATTTGGCACAAACTTCACTTGTAGAATTCCGTACCAAATTCGACATATTTAAGTCACTGCGTTTTTGAATTATCACATTTGTATATTTCTAAAAATACATAGCGACAGACAGTCGACCCGTTTTTGGATTTGGCTCAAAATTTGACATGTGTGTACATTATAGATGTTAAATCCGTATACCGAATTCCATCTATCTAGATCGTTTCGTTTTGTTATCTTATTAACTTATATTCGAATACCTGATCGGATGCATTTCTTTCGGACAGATTTTACTCAATAGAAATCAGTAGATTTGATTTCAACCGCCTAGCTCAAAACGTTTTTGAGTTATCTTAGTCACTGACAGACAGACATGTTGTTAAAAATGAGCTTTTCGTTCTCAGGAAGGTCTGAAACGTGGAGATTCGTTAAAATCTCGAATCCGAATGTTTTGACGATCACCATACTTTCTCCATACAATGCATACGAGAAAGTAAAAAAGGTAAAGTTTTGAATGCCTGACTTGTTATTGGAGTTTGTAAATGATATTTTTAAATACCCTGCATAGCTTAAACAAAATCTTAAATAATTTATAGTATCCCTTATAGTTATCCTTAATATAATATAGTCCCCTATAGTTATCCTTAAATAATTAAGAGGGTCCTTTCAACCGTTTATTGTTTATTTATGAAGAGGTATCATTTTATATAATGTAAAAATACAGCTTGTAAAACAGACAAAAGATATCGTAATCTATATTATGAATTTGATGAATTCATTTTTTGATTAGAAACTTTATATAGCAATTATTGATTGTCCGTGCACTGATATTTTTCGTGTGTCGGGGGACATTCTGTATGTATAAAATTAAAGAAAGTAGATTCCTTCACTATCTCTCACTTTATAATTGACAATATTTTCTGGATATATGAATATACCAAAAAAAAAAACCTTTACAGCTTGTAAAATAATCAATAATAAAAATATGTTGAAATCTATATTATGAATTTAAATAATGGAACCTTTTACAGTGATTATTGACTGATCGTTCATTGACATTTTTCGTGGGGCTGGAGGACATGATGTATGTACAAAATTAAAGAAAGTAGATTCCTTCACTATCCCTCACTTTATAATAGACAATATTACCTTTATATGTGAATACACTAAAAGAAACTTTACAGCTTGTAAAATAATCAAAATATATTATAGTCTTTATTATGAAATTAAATAATAGACCCTTATATAGCATTTATTGATTGTCCGTGCGTTTACATTTTTCATGGGGCAGGGACATCCTGTATGTATAACGAGCAAATTGAAACTAAAGAAGGTATATTCCTTCACTATCTCTCACTTTGTAATTGACAACATTACTTGTGTATGTGATTACACTAAAAAACTTTACGGCTTGTAAAATAATTAATAATCAAAATATATTGTAATCTTTATTATAAATTTAAATAATGGAAAATCTTATACAGCAATTATTGTTTGTCCGTAAATTGACATTTTCGTGGGGTGGGGACATCCTGTATGAGCAAATGATGTGTATGATAACGAGCAAATAGAAATGAAAAAATACAGATTTCTTCGCTATCTCTCACTTTATGATTGACATTATTACCTGGATATGTATATACACCAAAAAAAACTTTACGCAAGAGCTGCCACCGGCCCAAAGAACAAAAGAACATAGATAACAACTTCCTTATAAATCCATTCTCCAGAAAAACGATTCACTGTAAGAATAGTCTACCTCCCCCCTGGAGACCTCAGATAGAATTCCCTCAACTTTTCCTCGGTGATTGATTTCCTTTTAACGATTCCTTTCGGAAATCTCAATAAAAAAGGGACACAAACGATTACCCGGTGGACTCTTATCGAAAACGATCACAGTCACATTTGAGACACAAAACGTCCCTTCAGCAATCCCAGACAGAGTGAATGATGGCACTACCTTCTAATAGAACCCCACCGCCTCTAGATTCTATTTTTTTCTACATTTTCTTTCATGACCTCTGTCGAACAAAGGACCCCTTGAAGTCGTTTGGTTCACTACCCTAGGGAAGCTACACGAATAAACGCACTGTTTGAACTGCAATGGACACGCAGAACGGATGCCACACACTAAGAACATTCAAGATGATAACGGGTCACTCTGTTTCGGGTAGTATATATTGCTAATCCTGTTAAATCCGTTTTGTTGCAAACGATGCAGGGGGGTTGGTTGTAAATGTCAAGGTAAATTGGTTTCTGGAGGGGTGTAGTTCTGGTTTCATGTTGTTCCAGTTATTAAGGTATGCAATGAAACTTGACTGCATTTTGAAATGGCCATTCCCTAAATCACTTTAGTAAGCAGATTAACTTACATGCAATACTCTGAGAATTTTACGCTGTTCGAAAGCGAAATGGAGTGTTATTTAAAATAATCAAAAGGAGTCGTGTCCCCGAAATATTCTCGTCTGCTTTTTCTAAAGGTGTAGTGCCCAATATTCTCAAATAAAGTTATGGGTCTTGAACAAAATATGCACGCCAATTGGGGCCTGATTTTTATTTTTAGAGTCCCGTGTAAAATAATTTCAAATCCATAACAAAGCAATTTCATATCCATAACAAAGCAATTTCATATCTATAAAAAATATTTTCATGTCCATAGCAAAATAATTTCATGTCCATAACATATCCATAATATATCCGCAACAAAATAATTTCAATTTCATTAAAATATACATAAAAAATAATTTTATATCCATAATTTATCCATAACAAAATAATTTCCTGTCCATGACAGAACAATTTCATATCCATAAGATATCAATAAAATATGATTTCATATCCATAATATATGCATAACAAAATAAATTCAAGTTCATAATACATCCATTTTTTTTTTTTTTGTCGTGTGACTATTTTAAGCCAAATTTTTGCGCAGTAGCTTCTGAGGGTAAAAGACCTCTGAGCACCCGATGACAGAGGTCTGACTTCTAGCTCAAATGAAGACACACACTAGCTTGCACAACCCCTTTTTACAGGGGGGGCGGTCATTCACGCACCTCACAGAGAGAACACAAGGAAGAGAATAACCATGCCCGAACCAGGACTCGTACCCGGAGCGTCTAGATCACGGGGAAGACGCGCTACCCCTGGGCCATGACGCTGGCATAATATATGCATAACAAAATAATTTCATATCCGTAAAAAAATGAGTTCATTCACCAAAGACGTCATTTGCATACATACGAATGTGCGAATGGTTGACCCATGGATGAATTTGTTTCAAAATTTGATGCTAGGATGCTTTAGATGCTAAGCTAGTGTCTATCTAGCAACGGCAACGGCGTGATGTTTCGGGAGCTCCGCGATGTGACAAAGTGGTCACGAGCACCTCCGCATCATAATTTGGAATAGATACTTTAATTTGTAACTTTAGGGAAAGTAAAAATGAATTGAAACTAGTTTAGACGAGCGCAATAAAGCTCTAACGCCATGTAATTCGGTATTTAATTATTATTATTATTGTTATTTATGATATAATTAATTAATTAAAAATAATATTTAGATTATTTATGGGTAAATATAGAGAATTTTAATAGAATTACGTTGCACGTGCCTCACTAACTATTGGGACTGATTTATCTATTTTTATTTATTTTGAAAAGAAAAAAATTCTAGAAATTTCACGCGTGTAGCTAGCTCATCGTAGATATCTGAGGTCTAAACAAATAATTTTGAGAATTTTAACCACCAGATTGGTAACCGAGTTAATTAGTTCTCAGTTTTTTGACTGAGGGAAAGTTAATGTATGCATTATATATCACAGCTCTCGATCTCTTCCTCGAGCTGGATACTGCTGGGTCGTATGCAGGCAAATTGAGTAACTTGTTATGAATCTGGGGAAGTTTATCGAAGAATTTGATTGATTTTCTTCTAATAAATTCCGAAACAGGTTCAATTTTGAGATCGTCATATCAAATTTTCCTCCAGATATACCAGGAAGCGTTGACAATCTTCATCAGGTGCCTGTTTTGAAAAACTTGCAACCTCTTGATGTTAGTGGCGGAAGTCACCCCCCAAATTTGGGAGCCGTACATTAAAATTGGTCTTAAAATAGCTTTGTAGAGCAGAAGCTTGAGCCTAATCGATAGCTTGCTCTATGGAGAAATTAAGCTGTTGAGTATAACACTCATTTCTAGCTCTTTACACTTTGTATTTATCACTGGACAACCGAGTCTGGCAGATTTTCTTTGAATGAATTCCGTTTAAAATTTGATAAACATTTACAAATTTAGTGTAAACCTCTTTCATCAAATTTCATGTATGTAATTGAAAATGCTTTTGATTTATCGTCTTCATAGACATACAGACATAATTTTTTTGGATTCAGGGAAATTTGGAATGTGAAGATTCGTGAGTATCTTGTTCGAATTTTTCGACAATTAAAATGCTTTGTACTTCGTATGCGAGAAAGTAAAAGGTATTGAAAAGGTAACATCACAAGCATCAAGGTCTAGAAAATTTCTTAAACAAGTTTTGTCACTTTTATCATCGATTTTCAACACTAGGTTAGTCACAAAGTGACTTTTTTGACATCAACAATTTTCATAAAAGCAGTCAATGTGACATAAAATGTTTACATTGTTGCAGCTGTCCGGTGGTCCGTTTTCTTGATGGGAGGTCACAGCTGGACACAAAGGAGTTCCATGTTTGCCCCAGGCAAAAAGTGGTAAATGAAATCGGCATGACTTGCCGATGCAACACAATGGCTTCAAAATTCTGTTGAACACTGGGCGTAGCCAGATATGCATTCACCTGTCAACAATGACGTAGGCAAAAAGCTACCATTCGTCTTTGACGAAAGAAATTCCGACTATCATCTTGTTCTTCGTATTATGTTTTTAAGAGGGAACATTGTTGATTTGGATTTTAAGATATGTTACTGAGTTCGGAAAGAATTTTTTTGGAAAACATTAAATAACGCTTATAATTTTGAATTCTTGCACAAATTCTAGATTTAAAAAAATATGCACCAACGAAAAAAAAGAAGTATATCAATTAAAAACCATCAATGTTTCGAAAATTGGAAAAATACAGTTGTTTGGACTAATAAGCGGTATAAAAAGAAATTCTTTTATATTTTTAAGAGAGAACATAGTTGATTTGTATAAAAAAAAAATCACGTTCAGAAAAAAAAAATTGGCGAATCTTGCACAATACTTAAATTTTTGAGTTCTTGCACAGAATAGATAGCAAAAATAAGCACTAACAAAATAAAAAATATATCAAAGAGCTGTTAGCGTTTCGAAAAATGGAAAAATACAACTGTTTTGATTAAAAAAAATCGGAAAAACACAGTTGTTTTGACTAAAAAGCTGTGGCAAAGAAAAAATCTTTTATAATTTTAAGAAGAAACATTATTGATTTGTATTCTAAGGAATATCACTACTTTCGGGAAGAATATTTTGGAAAATGTTGCAAAATACTTATATATTTGAATTTTTGCACAATATAGATTGAAAAAATAAGCATCTACGAAATAAAAAACATATCAGTCAAATGCCATCAATGTTAAGAAAATTAGAAAAATATAGTTGTTTTGACTAAAAAGTGGTACAAAGCAAAAACCTTTTATATTTTTAAGAAGGAACATCGTTGTTTGGCTTCTAAGGTACGTCTTTATATTCGGTATGAATATTTTGGAAAATATTGCATAATACTTATGTTTTTAAATTTTTGAACAATATAGATTTAAAAAAAATAAGGACCAACGAAGTAAAAAATATATCAGTTAAAAGCCATCAGTGTTTCGAAAATTGGAAAAATATAGTTGTTTTGACTGAAAAGTAGAACAAAGTAAAAATCTTTTATTGCTTTCTGAAAGTTAATCAAATGATTTGATTAAAATTTTGGAAATAAAAAAAATATGTAACTTAATTCCTAAACTAAAAACTGGGCTGCATTTTTATGCATTCTTTAAGTATTGGGATTCAACTGATAAATAGCATGTAATTTTCACTTTTATCGAAATTATAAAGAATTGAAATAACAGTAAAATCTTTTTTTTAACAAACAGATCGTTTAATCTAGAATTTAGGAGCTGCAAAACGCATTCAAAAGTCGCTACACCAAATATAAAGAAAAAATATGCATTAAATTTCAATTTATTACTTTTTCGCAAAAAATTTGTATTGATCTAAAATTTGAGAAAATAACATTCAAAGATGCAAAATAGTATTGAAATGAATATCACTAAATTTTAAATGAACATTTGTAAAGAACGACTGTAGAAAATAAACTTCAAAGGAATTTTATAAAGAACATGGCTGAAATATTATTAATTTTTCAAAAAAAAAATGATATTTCCTTCAAAAAAAGTTTTCAGTATAATTCTTTACACTAATAAGAATTTAAACGATCCGAAATTTGAAAACCTTTGGATTTTTAAAACACTTCGGAAATATTTTTTCCGGAATGAATTTTAGTTTACTTTACGAAAAATCAAATATTTATCATTTTAAATATGCAAAAATCAGCAAAAAATAAAGGTATATGTATAAAGATACATGAATATAATTTTATTTCCTAAAAGAATAATATTTATCTGTTGCCATATCCAAGGTATTAAAATGAATACAATTTGAAATGTTTAAAACATATTATCCATTAAGAAAAATAAACATAACAGAACATAATCGTTTTCAATTAAGATCAGAATTGTAAACAGACATTTGGGAAAATGATAGCTATTATACGCCTATTTTTCATATTTATTTCTATTAAATTGCTACATTTCGTATCGCTGTTATTCTTTTCTTTTCTTTTTCTTTTTCTTTTTTTTATTTGTCATTATTTGTATCTGAGGCCTTACTATAATTTATCATTTTTCGTCATGTTTATTTCTATTTATGTTTTCAAATTTTATAATAAAAGATATGTGCTATTTTTTAAACAAAAATATTCTTTAACAAAAAAAAGAGAAGGATTGGATGCAAAAATTTATAATACATCTGTCATTCTGGAAATTGTAATAAAGATTTATTTAATTTATTGTATGAGCGATGAAATTATTTTGTATTTGATCTGGTTTTACTAGATGAATATGTTATAAACAAGCAACATTTTGCTAAAAGTAAATAAGTAAAATGTATAAAAACTTAGAATCGCAATCTTTTTATGATTATTTATTTATTTTTCGATTTTCTTTTGTTGTATATAATATGAAGGAATCAATAATAAAGCAAAACAGTATCTGCATTTTTATAATAGTAAGAATAAAAAACATATTCATTTTAAATCTTTTCCAATCGAATTGTTTTATTTTATACACTATTACTTAAACAAGTACAAATTGAATTTTAAAAATTGAATTGTAAAATTGAATATTTATTCATTTTTTCAAATGACCGAATAAGAGTTTATAAAAATAGCATGCTTGTTAAAACTAAGTTTAAAATATATAATTATAATTCTTAAACTTAGCATTTACTTTGAATTCCTACTTTGATCGAAAAATGCTATTTGAAAAACAAATAAAAATCAAAGCAGGGAAAAAAAAATGAAAAATGTCAAACAAAATGTTAAAACATTTCATGATATAAATAATGAACACGTACTTGTGATTTGTCTTGATTAAATTATTAAGTTGCCACTGGAATAGTCACTCAGCATACATCAAATCCACTGCACTCACAAAGAGATGTAAACATTCATCAATTACAGCTTAAAAAAGAATTGTTGAAATTTTCTATAAAGCATTCTCTTAAATTATATACTTCTTTGTATATCTTTTTGAACTGCAAATAAAAATGATCATAGAAAAATTTGATACAAAATGATAATATAACTAACCCTTTAGTACTTAAAAAATTGAACCATCTTGATGAAATTCATAAGATGCAATTGAATCAATCACTGAATTGAAAACTGTCCTAAACACCCACAAGCTGGCATGTAATATTATATCCCATCATCAGTAACCCCTGTAAAAAGTATTCTTACGATTTTCAGAACCACATTCCTTTAAATAATGAGTTCTACTGTTTTAAACAGGGATAAACATTTAATTCAAATGTCCATTTCTATAGAATATTTCTTTAAACACACATAATAATTTAGTAATAGAGTTTGCAACAAATGCTAAAATTATGATCAACATTTCAACTAATCAATAAATTAATCGGCTTAATTCAATCTGTAAATAACTTTTATTTCAATTATTTGTAATCAACTATTGCTGCAAGAAACATTCTATTTTTGAAAAAAAAATTTTTTTTAATGCACATTCGAATTAAATGTTTTTAAGACACAGCAACTACATTCACACTGGGATGTCAACAAAATTATAGTATTTTGCACTTTAGAAGAGTCCATAATGAGTATTCGACAAACTTTGTGAGCCACATTTGTTTTAATTATTTCTCTTAAACGTAAACCAACACTTAATTTAAATGCTCATTTAGACAGAAGAATGCCCTTTGGAAAAGCAAATAAAAATTTAGAAATGAAATTTGTCACAAATTGACTATATAATCGACTCTTATGAACATAAAAAAATGAATCATTTTAATTAAATTCATAATCAGTTACTGAATGAATCACTGATACCCCAATCAGGTCTACAACGTCATAACTATAGACTTCTATCAATCACCCTATAACGAAGATCCCTA
>JAPMOR010084802.1:431654-458822 GCA_026543865.1 Argiope aurantia
AACTATAGACTTCTATCAATCACCCTATAACGAAGATCCCTAAAATTATTAACCATATTATCGAACCATATTTCCTTTGACTATGTGTCTTAAACATAAAAAAAAAAAAAAAGATTTAAATGCCTGTTTTAACAGATGAATGTTTCTTGAAGGATAAATAAAAGATGTCACAAATCAACAGTATATCCAATTCTTTCGAGCATAAAAAAATGAATCATTTTAATTAAATTCATAATCAGTTACTGAATCAATCACTGATACTCCACTCGTGTCTACAAAGTCACTATTATAGACTTCTATCAATCATCCTATAACGAAGATCCCTAAAATTTTCGAACCATATTTCCTTTAATTATGTCTTGAACATAAAAAAAAGCATTTAATTCAAATGTCCATTTTAACAGATGAATGTTTCTTCAAGGATAAATAAAAATTTAGAAATAGAATTTGTCGCTAGTTGACAAGATTTTTGCCACTTTATATAGTTCATAATGAGTTTCCACACATAACAGTTCATTTTCATCATAATGATAATTCCTGAAATTTTCCACATTACATTCACTTTAATTATTTGTCTTAAACATAAATCAACATTTCAAATGTTCATTTAGATACAAGAATATCTTTTGAAACCGCAAATAAAAATTTAGAAATAAAATTTGCCACATATTGATAATGGAGCTAACACTTTAAAGCATTAAAAAATGAATCGTATTAATTAAATTTATAATCAGTTGATATATTAGTCACTGAAAATCCATCCATGTATTTCTTCTACAAAGTGTCATTTACAGATCTTCATAAATCACTCTTTTAAAGTTCATAACGAGGATTCCTAAAATTTTAAAACAATTATATGTCTTAGACATTAAAAAAAAAAAAAAACATTAATTCATATGCCTATTTTAACAGATGAATATTTCTTGAAGTGTAATAAAAAAATAGAAATAAAATTTGACAAATTGACAATATGATCAACATATCAGAAAAAAGAAAAAAAGAGTCACTATGATTCCTGATTATAAATTTATGAATCATAATGATTCATAATTGTAAATTTATGAATGATTATGAATCGTCATGATTCATGATTATGAATTTATGAATAATTATGAATAATCAGGATTCAGTTTGGTGATTAATTCAAGCCATAATGACTGAATCAATCACTGATACTCCATCCATGCCAAAACTCATATAGCATGACATCTATAGACCTTCATCAATAATGAGGATTGTTAAAATTTGTGAGCTACATTTCTTTTAATAATGTATTTTAAACATAAATTAGCATTTCATACAAATTCCCATTTCAATTGTTTTCTGAAATGGAAATTAAAAGTGTAGAAACAGAATTTGTCACATATTGACATTTTGACCAATACTACAACTTACGAACAAATGGATAATCTTGTATGAATTTATAATGAGCTACTAATTCAATGACTGATACTCCATTCAAGCCAAGACACCTACAACGTTACATCTATAAATTTCCATCAATCCCTGAAATTTTTGAACCACTTTCCACTTTATCATGTGTTTAAAGCATTAACAAAATATAATGCAAATGGCCATTGCAACAGATGAACGTTTTTTGAAGAGCAAATAAGAATTAAGAAATTAAATGTGTCACAAATTAATAATATGACCGACACTTCTGCCAATAAACAAATGGTATCATCTTGATTGAATTCATGATCAACTACTATATCAATCACTGAAACGATATCTAAGCTATAACTTCTTCAAAATGACATTTACAGATCCTCAAAAACCGTTTTGTAATAGTCCATAACGAGAATCCCTAAAATTTTCGAACCTTAAACTTTCTAATCATGTGCCTTAAACTTTAAAGAATTAAAATTAAAACGCCCATTTCATCAGAAGGATGTTTTTTGAAGAGCGAATAAAAATTGAGAAATAAAATGTGTCACAAATTAATAATATCCTCGACACTTCTGCCAATAAACGAATGGTATCATCTTGATTGAATTCATAATCAACTACTATATCAATCACTGAAACGATATCTAAGCTACAACTTCTTCAAAGTGACATTTACAGACCCTCAAAAACCGCTTTGTAATAGTCCATAACGAGGATCCCGAAAATTTTCGAACTTTAAACTTTCTAATCATGTGCCTTAAACTTTAAAGAATCAAAATTAAAACGCCCATTTCATCAGATGGATGTTCTTTGAAGAGCGAATAAAAATTGAGAAATAAAATGTGTCACAAATTAATAAAATCAGCGACACTTCTGCCAATAAACAAATGGTATCATCATGATTAAATTCATAGTCAGCTACTGTATCAATCACAGCAACGACATCCATGCCCAAACGCCCACTAAGTGACATCTATAGACCCCCATCAATCACCTCAAAAGGAGGATTCCTGAGATTTTCAGTGCCGCATTCTCCTTAATTATGTGTTTTCCACCGTCATAAACGTGTTAAATTCCTAATGCACCCTAATCATTCACAGACTTCCAGCTTTTCTTTGAGCAAAAAGGGAGAAACAGGCCTACCTCCTCAAGATGGCCGAAGGGGACTTCGCGGCAGTGCCTCTAATGAGGTCCCGCTTTATTGCCATCCCTGGAGGGGTGTTGAAACCCTACCTAGGCCTCCTTTTCCTTTCAAAGACGTCTGGAACCTAGACATCTGGTATTGAACTCCTTTTGTTGTGTTTACAACGGTACTTGGTCTTCATTATTGATTTGCCAGTCAGTTCGGTGATGATGAGAGGACAGAGATAACTAGGGATAATTTACGCTTCTGATAATTCTGGAAGCAGATGGAATTGATTCGGAATTTTGCAGCTCTGGCTGTTTTGGTTTTATTGCAGGATGTTCTGTCTACTTATTGCTGGAATTTTGGCCATAAAATTTATCAGGGCTATAAATTTTTCTTAGAGTCGCACGTGTAAAATGATCCCTCAAGGTCTCCTGTCAGTTAAAGATAAGGTAAAAAACAGACCAGAAATTAAAAGAGTCAGACATGTAACTTACTCATGATGTTTCTAATTAACATGTCAGCACAGGTACGGAATCGTTTTGACTTAACTTTTCTCTTTTGTTTAGAAATTCTAGAATTTTATAGAAGCTTAATTCTGTAGCTTTCTATTTCTTAAGGAGAAGTTAAAAAACAATTAGAGCAGCAGGATCAATGAAACAATACATCTCATTTTTTATAATGGAGAGTTGGGGTCAAATTGACCCCTGCGTGTGTTTTCTTTTAATATTATGGTTATGACAGCATACAATCATAAGCAGCAAAGATTTAGAGATCGTCTCGTCTGTATTCTTTTTGATAATGAAAATGTTAGTGGTTCAGATTCGTCAGATACTGATAAAATTTAGGAAAGCGATCATGATGCAGAATCGGGAACAAAATGTAGATTCATAATGCTCTAGAAAATCTGATTGAAAACATTTTCCTGCCCGTGAAACGAGTAAAAAATCATTATATAAAATGTATTCTCTTATGATATGGATAAATTATCTTAAAATGTATGTTAAAAATTTGTTTTATTCATAAGAGATAATAAAAATGTTTTTAAGTAGTATGCATATAAAAATAAAAGACAAAAGTTGAAGCTCCTCTTTCCAAAAAATTTGAAATGTAAACTATATGTAAAATATGGATTTTCTTATTCTTTGAATAATTTCACACAGAAAATTTAATTTAAAAAATAATAAAGTGACATCATTTAAGTTTAAAAATAATAAGTTTTACATGTCATATATTTTATATAATATTGTCAATGTGGTGAAAGAGGAAATGAATACAGAAAAGGTATGGGAAAAAGTGGAGGTTAAGTCCAATGTTGGTTTTTCGTATTAAAAATCGCATTTTTGTCTTAAATAGAGAATATTTGCATGAAAAAATATTTATATTCGTTGACCACATTTTACTTTTATGTATAAATCCATATGCATTTACTTAAGATAAAGCATCAATCCCTAACAACTAGGGGTCAAATTGACTTCACGCGTGTGTTAATATTCTAAAAAAAATTAGAAGAAAACATTGTGAGTGTTGAAAGGTTAATATTGAAAAAACAGGTAGGAATGTTTTCTGCTCTATTTTTCATATATTCCATGAAATAGTTCAAATTTTTTCCATATATTCCATGACACAAATTGCATTTTTTCATATATTCCATGAAATAGATCACATTTTTTCATATATTCTATGAAATAGATCACATTCTTTCATTCATTCCATGAAACAAATCATATTTTTTCATATATTCCTTGAAATAGATCATTGTTAGTATCATTTAGTTCATCGTGAAAAAAAAATCTAAATATATATTCAGATTCTCTTGACTTATTTGATCCAAATTTTCATACATGTCAATAACTGATGATCAAATTTTCATATATAATTTATATACTAACAATTTTGACTATCGGATTCATGTATAATGGAAAGACCAACCGAAAGTCTTAACTCATTGCCGGATTTAGTTCATTATATGATCTCGGCAAAAAATTCTTGTTATAAACCCATATGCTGAATTTATCCATAAAGTTCGCTTAATTTCTGAATAATCGTGCTCACAGACAAAAATCTACAAGCATGCGCACAGATATAAACCTCCTTTTCTTTCAAATTATTGGAGATTTATAACACAATGAGAATCTTGAGCCTGAACTTTTTGGCGATTACACTATCTTTTTTGTAAGCTATACTTTGAATGCGAGAAAGCCAATAAAGAAATAAAAACGGTGAATAAAGATGGAGCTGGGGTGATAGTATTTATTTTGAAAGCACCTTTCTTCACTTAAACATTCTAAGCAAGCTGATAATATTTGCTGAAACATTTGCAGCATTTTTAAACTGAAAATATGGGCACGTTTGTACACACACACACACACACAAAAAAAAAAGTCAAAACTTCTATTTCTAAGGATTTTTTGTTTTTATTTCCTTCCTCGACTGTCCTTTTTACTCCGTTGAATTCATGTAAAATTTTTCAGAGTCGGCAGAATGAAAATTTTTGAATAATGCGTGCAACATTCACACTGATCATGAAAATAATAAATAATTAAATATACAAACCAAAAAGACATAGATAAATATTCAATAAGATATAAATATTTAATAATCAAGTAAATAATCACGATAATAATCATAAACCAGAGGGAGTTGTCTCCCCTACACTTTCTCATATCCTCCATTGAAGTGTCATGTCAAAGAAGGCCTTACATGGTATTAGCGTATAAAAGTTATAAAATATGAACTTTTGGCGTTAATTTAGCATTTTTACTGAATCTGTCTTGTCATCCTTGGCGTATTATTTGGCAGTTAATCCTTGGCATACGCTAAGAGTACCGAAACAAATTTGTGTTTTAGACACGTTTTTTTCAACTGGTTGAAAAATTTGACACAAAACTAAACTTATAGTCATAAATTCCCATATTGAATTTTATATATTTAAGTCGCTGCGTTTATATGTTTCTAAAAGTACAGACCGACAGACAATCAATCCTCAGCTGGGTTAAGCTCAAAATCTGACAAGTGTTCACACTATGGATGTTGAATCTATGTACCGAATTTTATTTAGCTAGCTCTCTTCTTTTCTCATTACCGAGTTAACTTATATTCGAACAACCGAACGGATGGACTTCCTTTGAGCAGATTTTACTCAAAATTTGATAGAAATCTGCAAATTCGTATGCGTATTCCAAATTTCAGTCATCTAGCTGAAATCATTCTTACCTTTATCACAGACAGAACAGACGGATATTTTCCAAAAATGCGTTATTCGATCTCAAGGTTGTCTAAAATGCAAAGATTTACTAAAATCTCGAGTTCGAATTTTTTTTTGACAATTACTATATTTTATACTACTTATACGAGAAAGTAAAAATGATTAATGAAATAAGAATTTTAATATCTTCTCTGTTTGCAATATAAAAACAAAAAATATATATATAATTTTTTTACATTTTTTTTATTTCTAATGAAAAAACTAACTTTTAAAGAAATTTTTTTAAAGTGAAAAAAATATCTCATTATGATCTTTGAATACTAGATCCCTGCTGAATTCATCTAATATTCTGTTTCCGAAGCATATTTTACCGTCTCCTTTAGATTTATTTTGAATATCCATATATGCAATTATGTACTGTAAAGAGATAAAAATTCATTAAGATACTCTTCTTTGGACTGCAAAGAATTTGTACCGAGTTACTGCCAACAGGTTATTAAAATTCTCACCACAAACAATCTCTTCCTCTTAATTTAGATATCTTTAACTTCGAAAATAATTTCTCCGACGAACTCCAGTAGAATATGAACTCGAATTCTTCAGCACGAATTGCAGATGCGATGTGGAATAATAAATTATTGTGCAGCCCATTTGTAAAGATGACAATCCATTTAAAAGACATAAAAAGAAACATACGCTACATGAGTTTGCATTCGAATAGTCTAATTTCATACTTTTATTAATTCCTCTTTCTATGCTGTTTTTCTAACAGGATAAGATTACAATGTCTTATTCTAGTTATTGAACAATGCATTGTTCTTCTGACAGATCCATGGTTTGAACAATTTACCGCGGATATACCTACCTGGCCGTGACCTGACAATCTCTGAAATTCCTATCAGTGTCAATCCAGCAGTTAAATTTAACTCTGCTATTTATATAATTCAACCAGGAAACTGATATCGCTTGATTAAAAAGTTTTAGTAATTGAACAACGCATTGTTCTTTTAATGGATGCTAAATTTGTGGTTGGTATGGCTGACCACGGGCGAATGACCAGGTTTTTTTTATGGTCAATTCATGCGCCACATCAAACCTCTATTATTCATAACACTGATTTAGTTCCTATTAAGAAATATGTATATTTCGTCTTATCTAAAGAAAGCAGTAATAGATAGTAAGCAATTCTGGAAGGAAATATAAAATATTTATCACAAAAAAAAAAAAAACCAGACTATCTTTTTCCAAAGCTTTTTAGCAAACTCTATAATAAATGTACTTATGTATTACTAACCGCATGCCATTTGCATATAATAATTACAAAAAAAAACCTATTAGTAATCTTTTGCAATTATTCACTAGGATGCTACTCATATATAAATATCAATTTGGTTTAGTTTAGTTTTATTAACGTCCCATTTTTAAAGCAATGCTAGAGCTATTTTGGGACGGACCTCGTAATTTTAAACCAAATGTCAGATGACGAGGACGACACCTGAGCTGGCACCCCTCTCTTCTAACTTCCACATCACGCCACAAATGTACCAGAAGACCAAATAAAAATTTTAGATGTCTTTCTTCCAATCGATTAAACCATAATTAAGACACAGAACAATAATTATAGACACAGAATCACATTCCGAATTTCATATATTTAAATCATTGCGTTTTTGAGTTACAGCCTTTACATGCTTGTGAAAGTACAAATCATTAAACGGTCAATATTTTTATTGATAAAATTCAAAATTTTATTAGAATCTATACTTTAGATACGAAAAATATTAAACAAATTTCATTTACCTAAATTGTTGTTTTTCTAAATTATCTCGTTTATATGCATGCAAAAGTACAGTCTGACAGACGGTCAACCTATAGAGAGATTCAATTCTGAATGCGATACATGGTAACATTTGATATGTGAAATCTGCGTACCAAATTTTATTTATTATTTTGCAATCATCATGTTAACTTGTGTGTGATCAACTGATTCTGTTTAACAGCTAACACATTTTAATTCACAGTAAAACTTCTTTTGTATGTTTCGTACACTTAGATTTGAATTATTTATTTTCCTGTGTAATACTTTTTCATCTCTAAATAATGTACAGTCATCTTGCAATCGCATTGTTGTGCCCATGATAAAACATACCTTGATGGCAATGAATTTATCGCGCAATTAACAACATTTTAATATAACTTTGTACTATACTGATACAAATCGCATTTGATATCCGCAATATACTTATGATGCTTCACTGATACAAATCACATGATCGTCCTTTGCATTAGCCACATCTTATGCTTTTTACAACTTGGTCTAAAAGAATTCACTTTACTATTGTGAAATTTGGAATGCTGATGTGACTTTCTATAGTGTACAACTGTTTATGTTGTACACTATATTTTATATACAAAACTCTACTGAAAATATCTTCGCTCTCCATTTGCAACAATAAATTACACTACATTAACCAATTTAGCATTTCCTTTTTTTTCCCTTATAAAACCTCTTTTATATTTTACATACTTGGCGCAATCTTTTTTTTCCAACATATTTTCCAAATATTCTGAATTTTTTCGCAAAGAAAAGTATATTTATATTTATTACTAATATTCCATGGGTGCAATAAAGAAAAACCCCTCCAAAATCACTTATCGCTATATATTTGCCCCACATTGACATTTATCTCATTTTTACTACAACTGCCTTACTTATTCGTTTCTATGAGCTCTCTTCTAGCTTTTATATGCTTGTCTTAATACCATCTGCACACCTTTTAGCCAACGGCGGCATCTGCTTTCGAACTATGCAAGCCCCAAACGATATTTATATTCCAACAAACGAAATATTTCCATCACATCAAACAGCAAACGATATTATATATTTCAATAAACGATATTATATTTATAAATGCCTCAATGTCTGCTTTTATATAAATCCATTTTTCACCTTTTACATGCTTGGTAGAATAGTATTGTATGTAGCAATTTAATATTATATGTAGCATTGGGGAACATCTATTAGTATTATATCGCTGCCATCTTTAGTCCATAATACATTGTTCACCCAATCCCAAGCTAATATTACACATATACCTGTATAGATAATAGCACTACTTTCACAACCATTTCAAATAGCGCCGTTTCAACTTGTTAACGCGTGGTAAGTATATTAGCATAAACGACCTGAGGTTATGCATGCATAAATGAACCTCAAACACCATTCCCGTCTTTGTGTGAAGCTTTTTATTCGTTACTTTCGCTTGGCATAAAACCAGTCACTCTTCAGTGCAAAACTTTTAGCCAATATTCACAGCAATTGATTCTTCAAATAATGCTGCCTCTTCCTATACGAGAGTTGGTCGACTCCATTCAGGATGCACATGTTTCACCCATAAGTATTTCTTTTTTAGAGAGAGAGAGTGACCCGAAGCATCCCGTGTGTCATAAAGATTTTATTGCAATCCGTATTTTAATCGAATGTCCTGCTTTCAATTCGAATTCATACAATTTTTCAAATAATCACCCCTAAATATGCAAAACTTGGTGAGTGAGAAATAACCACCTATATATTTTTAGTTTCTTGAGTTATTCGTTTCTTTTGTTGTATTTAAACATTGCATTCTTTTTTATTTTCTCTTTTTATTTCTTCTTATTTCCATTTTAAAGAATTTCGACCAAGTTGCCAATTTTTTAGTACAATTTTACTTACTTTTATAAATGTTGCAAAGTTTTTAACATTTTTTTTTTTTTGTTACATTAAGTTTTAACCATAACCATGTCTCAGGTTAACCAAGAATTGCACATCAAAATCAAATCAAACCAATCTTGCTCGATAATAATTAATTGATTAAATCAGTTGATACTCTTTCAATAACCAGATTTCATGTATTCTTTGTATAATATCGTAGTAAGAGGACAGTGGACTTTAAAATAAACAAAAATGGACGAAAATCAGATTTTTTTTGAACTGTTTTAACACCAAAAATATATGTTTATTTTCAATTAAATAGTATTATAAAATGTATTGTTCAATAAAATGAATATTTGAAGAGCCTAGGAAAAAAATATGTTTTAATGACTTTTCCCAAAACGATGTTAGATTTAAATATCTTTAAAAGGTTCTAGGTGTCTTAATTTTTGTGAAAATTGAGTAAAATTGATAATGATTTCGGTTAAACTACAGCCAAAAACTAGTTATGCATTTATGTTTAAAGTGTTTATAGATAGTTAAAAGTCAATTTTAGTTCAGAAAAACATAGAATTCTTATAAAAAATTCTTTTTATTTCGTTTATTCAATATGTGTGTTTAAAAATATTCCTATAAAATTAACATTTAATTGGAATTACAAAAACATACACAGTTTTGTTCTAAATAAATTTATATCAGGAAAATTATTTTAAAAAAATTAAAAATTAAGTTGTATGAAAAATTTTAATTTTTTTAAATATATATTTTTTAATTAAAAAAATATTATAATTTGTTTTACAGATTTTTAAAAATATTTGACATATTTACATTTTAATTCATATTCATAAAAAATGACACGACCCTAAGTGAATTATTCATAAAAGTGCCTAATAAAGTCTACCTTCCCCTTAATGCTCCATGTCACATAGAATTAGCAAAATTGAATGCTTTTTCGATATATTTACTTCGTTTAGCGATTATCTGCTGTGCTTCAAATTTCCCATTATAAATCAATGCAAATATAGACAAATTGTAATGCCTATAATAGCCAATAAAAATGTTGACAAATTGAAATGCCCATAGTAGACAATACAAATGCTGACAAATTGAAATATCCATAATAGACAATACAAATGTTGACAAACTGAAATGCCTATAATAGACAATACAAATGTTGACAAACCGAAATGCCTATAATAGCCAATGCAAAGTTGACAAATTGAAATCTCTATAATAGCCAATATAAATGTTGACAAATTGAAATGCCTATAATAGACAATAAAAATATGACAAATAAAAAAATGCCTATTATAGATATAAAGAATGTGGTAAATAAAAATAAGTACAATGTACAAAATGTTTAGGTGTGTAATTTCTGACCGATTCGGTGCTAATACTACACGCATGATTTAACATGTTGATAAACATATTGCCTTGAACAATCTAGTACACATGCATAAATAAACCTCAAATACAGCGTACACAATGGAGCTTCTTACACATTTAACCCGCTAGTCGTAAAAATCACTAGTCACTATCACTTTCCTCAATAAAATTCTCAGCCAATATTCACAACAATCTGTTCTATCCAACTAATAATGCATAGCCAACCACCTTGCGTAATAACAGCTAATGGATCAAACAGTTGGCTCCTTTTTCAGTGACACTGTCACGTGGTTCCCCATTCATATATGCCGATTTTTACTTTTCATCTTTCCACCTGTCTGCAGACTGAGCGTCCGCGTTTGGGCCATCGTTTTTCATTCCATCAATGAGGGGTTGCTGTGATTCTGGGAGGGGGGGGGGGAGAGCATCAAGCACGAGCATGATGAGATTGGGGAGGGGGAACGGCAAAGAAGGGGGACGAGAAAATTGGCGTTGTTGAGCGGGCCACACTCTTTGGATGCGGTGTGTCTGTGAAGTGGCCGATTGCCCGTAGGTGAGCAAAGTCTGCACGTTTTTAGATAAGAAAGTTATGGATAGGGGTTACCAGAATTGAAAGTTTATCGATTTTTTAATTTTTGGAAGTTTTATGACTGTGATGCCAGAAATTCGTTCATTTAACTAGGATGAAAATTTTGACATTACATACTCCATATTTTTGCTAAAGGGTTGGCAAGAAATGACTATGACTAAGTTATTGCGAATTTAAGGGGTAGTTCTTTACTATGTTACTATGAATAAGGACTTAAGGGATAAGAGATAATTTTTTTTAGATAATTTCGAATAATTATACAATGGAGCACGAAAGAGGTTCAAATAAGACATTCAAAACAATCTGCGAATATAATTTCACAGTGATTACTACAAAATGGGATTTTGTGAATTTTGCAAAAGTTTGTTAAACAAGTTTAGAAATGCATTTGAAAATTCTCTTGTAAAGCTATTTTCATATTAATGACATATATAAGCGAAAATTCTTGTTTACATTTAAGTAAAAGTATGATCTATAATTTCTGATAATCACTTAGCATCAGTTGTAATGTAATAAATAAAAAAAATAAAGATATAAAAAAAATTCTTTTCAAAATAAAGAAGATGGTAACATATTAAATGGTAAATCAAAAAAGAATATATATATATATATATAAAAAAAATTCTTTGCAAAGTAAGGAAGATGGTAACATACTAAATGCAAATACACTAAATTACTAAAAAAAAAAAAAATAGAAATTGTGAAAATTTTGGAAAAGTTCGCTACACAAGTTTAGAAATGTATCTGAAAATCGTCATGTAAAATTATTTTTATATTAGTTGTATTCAGTGGCGCGAATTCTTGTATTGCATTTAAGTAAATTTATGATTCATAATTTCTGACGATCACATTACGTCAGTTTTGAATGTAATAAATTAAAAAAAAAAAAAAAAAAAGATATTTTTTTTTTTGCAAAGTAAGGAAAATGCAAAAAAAAAAAAAAAAAAAAAAAAAAAAAAAAAAAAATATTTATTTTAATAACCTGCTCTTTTCATGCTGTATTTATCGAAGTAGATCTGTTTCTATAAAATTCATGTTTTGTTTTCTAGGACTTTGAGCCTGACAGGCATACTTTAAAAGTTCTCTGCGACCATAACTGTAAGATGATTAAAGCGACTCACGTCTGCGCATATGAACTGTCCATTCAACGAAAAGAGATACTAGAACAAAATCTCATAAACTTGACAATGGAACACTCTTTTCGATGGATTTTATCTTTCCTCTTTCTTATTTTTTTTTCCGGAAATGACCACCCAAGTTTCTGTTTTAAATGATAAGCTACAGATAGCGGTAATAAGCGGAAATTGTTTGCTTATCTAATTTATTTTGGGGCAGCTGTGTCCTTTTTTTCCCAAGGGTGGTCAAAATCTATGAAATTTTTATGGTCAGTGAAAACCTGTGACTGGAATTGACTATGAATCATTATGTCTAATTAAAGAGTCTTGAATGCGATCCTAATGTGTTTAAAGGTTGTTGATACGATTGATAAATGTAATAGGAACAGAATTTAAATTCCGACAATCGATATTCTGCATTATGGAATTTTAATAAAATGAAATGTAATAGGATTCTCCAAGGTTTAATTGCATAGTTATATAGAGCTAACCTTTCAAAGATAACAAAAATAAAGTCCCAGCACAGAGATCTGGTTTTTTTTCAGACAGATTATATGCAATCAAACGGCGTGAAGTGTATTGATGTCAGTCATTGATTTAAGTCCTTATTAATTTCCTAATTTTTATCTTAATTGAGTCCGTATTAACTACTTTAACGTATTTACTTTCTCTTATCTTCTGATCCAATTCTCATTTTTTTAAATTAACTTTACACTCTCTCTATACACCTGCTGATCTCAGCATTTTCACACGTTCCAGGTAAAAGGGATTAAAAATCCCTACTTCATACGTCATTCTTTAAAAGATACCTAAGATTCCCGTTTCTAAATCGACACGTATCAAAGAAATCCCTATCAAAATCTTATAGTCAAAACACTGAAGGGGAAAATTTTAGTCTCTTAGTATCACGATGTAAATAGACATCAGTTTTATCATTTCTTCTTATATAATATGCCTCCCTTCATGAAATAAATCGAAGTTAAAAATTTCAAAAGACTCTTTTGTTCGGCCATGTAACTGCTAAAATATGTTTACATATATTTCCTATAAAGCTGAGGTTTTAAAAAAAGTAAGTACCCCCCCCCCACCACACACACACGCACATTTGATTGAAATTTTCCCAAGAAGAGAAATTGGAGATATGATGCTCTATCCTAGTAGTATCAATGCTTAGAGTTTATATAACATTTTGTTGCTAGTGACCGGATTTGAAGCATGGTATTTTTTCGCCCCTCTCACATATTTGGATTTTTAAAAAAATAAATAAATACCCTAATATTTTGACCGTACCAACTCCCCTTCCCTTTGCTAGACCGTTAATATTCTTCTACCGCCCTAAGATAAGGAAGGACTTTTGGCTTCAAAAAGTTTTATAAATTGTTTCCAATTTGGATTACTAATTGTATATTTGAATGTTTTACATCAAATATTCAACTAGTATCTTTAAAAAAAAAATGTTAAAAAGTAATCTAGTAAAACTTATTATTCAAACTTCAGTTACCTGCATTGTTTTTAGGGTAGGAAGGGAGTCTACAAATAAAATTTCTCTGAGAAAAAATGAGTAAAATGGTGAGAATATTGATACGGACTGTTCCAAGCAGTCATAATTTAATTGGATGCGAAATTTAAAAGAAAAAAAAACACGCATGTATAAAAAATGTTAAAAATTCTATTATAGTAGACATTAAATTAATAGCTTATAAGTAAGTTTCAGTTTTTTAAAATTAAGAAATAACTTTTTTTTCCCACCAAGTATTCAGAGGAATCTATTCCTTATGAATCGAAATTGTACTGTTTTCCAAAAATATCAGCAAATCTCAATATTCTTCCTAAAAAATGTCGATTTGATGGAAATTCGTTCCAACCCACAAAAGTAGAAAACAATTCGTGTTGATCGTCGGAAGAATAATAATTATTTTTAAAAGCTATCACAGTATTTTGATAATAAAGTATTTCCGTCAACTTGATTCATTTGACGTGCAAATGTTTACCTTTAACGAATTGTCGATGAAATCAGTATATTTTCCAGTTTTTAAATCTTTTATTTAGAAATAGGTTTCTGCAAATATTTATCTACCGGGAGTCCGTAAATTTGTCAATGTCTTATTTTTGCTTGCCTTGGAAAATAACAATCGGTTTTTAAGCTATTAAAAAATGTGATACTTCTGAATGTACTGGAAAATCTTTTGACTGTTTAGTAATCCAGAAGAATTACTTCTGGTGCTTCACAACGAACTAAAAGTAAACACCATATAAACAACTAACGTGATTTATCACTTGTATTTATCTCCATAAATAACGTCTCTTCTAAAAAAAAAAGACCACAGATGTTCTTTTTTTGTTTCGTTTCGCGTCCCACCGAATAATAACAACTGCTAAATCCTTTGTTTTGACAATGTCGCCTTCCGTCAAAACAATCCATTTAATCGGCGACATTTGGCGAGAAATAAATCACCGTGTCTCATCTATATAACAACGTAAACACGGTGAAAAGAAGAAAAGATGGCAACCCTTTTTCTCGGCTTTTCAGCATAATGGCAGGGAGAAGTGGCGCAAAAATATTCGCCTTGATACCATCTCGGGGGCTGGTTGCAAACGCTGAGAACTGTCGAATGCGACCCTCTGCTCGAAACCGGTTCGTCGGGTTCCGATCCTCCCCCTGCGGGACCCCCGTCAGCCCTCCACCCCATTCCATATCCACGGCACTGTTCTCTTTCGACAAACGATTTGGACGAAAAGTGTGGATAGGTGCAGACGATCTGTTTTTCTCACTATTCATTTCATTATCTAATGCTACACAATATGGAATTATATCTTCGTATCATCAATAATCATATAGGACAAAATTATGTCTTCATATAAAAGCAATGTTAATTTTGCTGCCTATTACTACATGCTATTAGGCTTGATTTTCTCAATCCGCAAACGATTTTTCTTTCTTTATTAGAAAGTGATGTTCGAAGAATTAAAATTAAAGGACAATGAATGAGCGTTTATTTGACAAAACTTCACTGTTCCGATAAAAAGTTTAGTTGTAAAGAAAATTTGTCAAATAAAAATGTGGGCAATAAGCTATAAAAAACAAGACTGGAATTTGACTAACTTTAACATGCATCCTAAATAATGAAAAAAAAATCTTCAATCCTGTTTTTTTTTTCATAAAAATAATGAATTTTATAAAAATTCTCACTTTTTCAAAGTTTAGAACGCATTAGATATAACATTTTTAAAAAAGTTTAGATATCTCCACATTTTTCAAATAATATCTGGAAGACCAAGCTCGTTTATTTTTATTGTTATTATTATAATTATTATTATTTTTGTAAAATCTTAAATATTCAGATACGAATCACTTACTGATTACATATGAATTTTTCAATCTTACTTGCATATGAACCAGTCATCTAACATATAAAAATGAATTTTTGTTTGTTCGTACCTTATGCTCTGCCGTACCGTTCGACCGATTGCGATGCAACTTGGTCATCTTATTGCTTGCACTTGCGAAAAGGTTGTATTTTAAAATTGACAACTGACGAAAGATAAACAATAAACGGCACATGCCATTCGGAGTTAATCGTATATATATCAAACGAAATAAAATTGTTATGTGAACGAAATGCAATCGGAAATATTTAGTGAAAGTGCTTATTTTTTCTTCTCATTAATGAATAGTCCTTTACACCGGATGTTGACATTCAGTGTGCATGATATTGTCTGCGGCGAACCGCACACATTATACAGAGTTTATCTCACACATACAAAATAGAATTACCGATGCCGATCAAGGTAAGTTATATATAATGGAAATTTTCCAGTGGAAACAGTAATTTTTCTATTTATTCAGTGAATTAACATGATATTTCGGTTATACAAGAGTATATCATGTTGACTGCTTCGATAAAAAATATGTCCCCAAATGTTCGTCATTTAATAGATCTATCAGTGCAGCACGTAGAAATAAGCCAAATCGAGCTTCCCAAACAGATGAGGAAAGACAAACAAGCAATAAAGTAGATCGTTTACGAATTGCAAATTCAAGTGTTTCGGAATCTCAAGATCAACATGCGGCAAGAATCGAAAGACAGTGTTTATATGCTACCTGATCACGCGCATCAGAATCAAAAGATCAATATGTGGCAAGAATTAAGGTAACCACTCTTAACAGAAAGTCGAAGGGGGAAGATGTGCTCAGTCCACGCATTCCCATTATTCTCACCGACATGCCTTTTGATTTCAAACGACTTCAGTTCCTCATTCGACTTGCATTCTCGATGACCATCAACAAAGTGCAAGGTCAATCAATCCAAGTGTGTGGACTGAATCCAGAAAATCCATGTTTTTCACATGGCCAGTTGTATGATGGATGCTTTAGAGTCGGACAGCCAAAAAATTTATTTGTTTTTGTTGAAGACGGAAAAGCAAAAAAAATATTGTCTACACTAAAGCATTTGAATAATAAAGTTTTTAAAAAATAGAATAAATATTATTTGTACTTCTAATTTATATACCCTTCAATTTCAATGAATGTATGCATTGTCGATAAGAAAATAAATATCATTCTTTCGATCATTCCTAAAGAAGCAAGACTACTATTTTTAATTTCATACTATATTTCCAAATTATTTCTTCTGCGGCAGCAACGAGCTGGGTACTAGTAAGTTTAAATTAAAAAAAAAAAATAATCGTGAAGGCACTTATTTTAACATGCCACTCGAAACAATCTGCTATATTACAATATTCACTTTCCTGTTTATCTATCATTATTTATATTTTTGAAATGACCATGATGAATCAGATAGAAAAGGACTCTAAAAGTTAATTATAAAAAGAATGTTTTTCCCCCCCTTAGTTTAGTTATATTAACGTCCCATTGTAAAACAACACTAAGGCTATTTTGGGACGGACCTGGTAAATTTGAACTGTGGTCAGATAGCGAGAACGACACCTGGGCTGGCACCCTCCTCTACATGCCACACCACACCAGCGGGAGGACCTCTGGCATGACGGATTTAACGCGCAACAGACCCCCCCTTACATGACGGTTCTTTGGTGGAATCGGGTCTCGAACCTGAAATCCTACGGCTCATAGGCTGAGACCTTACCACCAGGCCACCGCCACCTGTTTCGTTCACTCTTGTATATGTGTGTAAAATCGCGATTTTCCATGAAAGACACCTATATAGATAAAAAGCAAGAATATATATACATAAACAAAGCAGAAAACGCGACTGGAACCGAGGATCTGTAAAATAAGTGGCATTTACGTTCTTCTTTCAACAATGCTGCACTTTCACTGCTTCGAAATCGAAGTTGAATATATTTATTCTAATAGTCAGCTATTAAAAAAATCTGCCTTTTTTTGCGTAAAATTGTGTTTTTTTTTTCAAATATATATATATATATATATGATATTTTAACTCTAATTTCACTTTAATTAATTTTCAAGATTTTATCTTAATTTAGTAACTTTATTCTAAAATATTCTCTTATTTCGTGATCCAATTCCACTGTCTCTACTTAATTAATTCAAGAGAAGCTTTGTTAAATTGCATAATCAGCTAAAAGTCTAACTTTCCCACACTTCGCATGAAGAGGCAAAATACCGCTGATGAGGCAAATTCTTTTTTAAAATCTCCCTGTGTTTCCCCTGCCTTCTCCGCTCGTGTAACGAAAATCTCTATCGAAATCTCGTAATATATTAGCACTATGAAGAAATGTTTTCCCTATCAAAATCATAGGTTATATAAGACCAGGGATAAAATGTCCAAGAGCTTTTTCCTCATTCCTTTTCTGTGTCGTTCTGTGTGCTCATCGCTTGTACATATGCCTGCTTCTTAAAAATGAAATAAAACGACGTCACGAAATAGCAAGTCTCTTCACTGTCTTCAAACTGCATTCTGCTTCACAGAAAATAATGCTTACACATATATATATAAATATTAATATAAATTAAATTCATTAAATTTTGAAAATTGGAAGACAAAATTGCACGAAAATGGAATTAGTATCATTGAAAAATTTAAATTTTTATTTAAATAACATATTTTTAATGCAAAAAATTATTTTTATAAAATATTATGGAACAAAAATTCTTTCTAGCATCAGCAATTTTTTTTAAAATAAATAAACTCCAGAATTATTTTTAAACGAATAAAAAACTAAATATTTCTAAAAAATTTCAAAGAATAAAAGTAAAATGATTTAAAATATCATTCTTAACAAGCATCGTAATAGAAGTATAATTATAAATTTTGTCTGTATTTACAGAAATATTTATTAAATATGAAAATTTAAAGAGAAAATTGACCGAAAATGGAATTAGTATCATTGAAAATGAAAAATTTTGATTTAAATAATTCATTTTTAATGCAAAAGATTATTTTTATAAAACAATATAGAAATCTTTCGAATGTCAGCAATTTTTTTAAATAAATCAATTTCAGTATTCTTTTTAAATGAATAAAAAAATGTTGCCAAAATATTTTTGAAAAAATAACCTAATAATAAGTATAAAACGATTTAAAATCACATTCTTGACAAGCATCGGAATATTTATAAATTATCTTATTTCAGAATCGTTTGTATTTACAAAAAATTTATTAAATTTTGAAAATTGGAATAGAAAATTGCACGAAAATGGAACTAGTATCATTGTTTGATTTCAAGATGGTATAAAGATATTTTTTATTGATATAATCTACATTAATTGAATATTTAATTAATCACTTTGAAAAGTTGACATTATTTTTTCTCTTGCCTTACATAATAAGAAAATAAGATTTGATTGAATTCCTTGTTGTTTAAGAGGAACATAGCATATATATATGCATAGCTAAAATATTTTTATTTATTTTAATATATAATTTACTTAATTTGAAAATGTGTACCACTTTTGAAAGTTGGAAAGTCATCTGGAAGCAGAATAAATTCTGGTGTCCCAAATTCAAAACCTAATCGACCGCAAAACTTATATGCCTGATTAAATTCTATAAATTACAAGTAATTGTAAGAACTCAGTTTAATTACAAAAGCTATACAAATTTCGAACGAAAAATTAACAAAAATTTAAGCAATCAGTCGAAATCACTCAAATGCAATCTCAACTAATTGATTCACTTTCCGTAATCGATTCATTAAAATATTTAAATCTTTCGCTGTGATTTACCTCATTATTTTGAGCACCCGCTTTAGGGAGCAGATTGCTTAATGTAGGATGACAAACGATGTAATTCCTAGAGATGGAACTTTTCAGACGATTCAATCATTTTATCGTTTGGTAATCAATTTAAATGGATTTAACTGCCGATTTTTATGGATCGCTGTAAAATTAAAGGTTCAATAAGCTTTATTGGTCCATATAAATTTATAGAACGATAACCGTTTGTAATGGGTCATTTCAAAGCTTCTTGATTTTTTTTTTTCAATTTTTAGTGAAAACATTTTTCATAAAATAAAATTCGATAAAGGTTTTTATTTTCTAAAATCAAAATTTAAAAAGCATAAAGAAATTAAACTACTAATTAATAACATATAAAATAGTTACAATGCAATTTTTGATAAATTGCTGTGGATTTTTTTTTAATTGTAGAGAACTCATAAGGTGAAACTCTTCAATAATTATTACTACTTACCAATAGTTATTATGGACTATTTTGAATTAATTACTAAGTAATAATTATTGATAAAAATCCCCATATGTCTACATCTCTACTAATAATAATGAAGAATGTTTGCGTGTGTGTTGGCATTCTTCAAGCCAAATAGTCTGTCCTAGAGTAACCAAACTTGACACAAATAGACATAAGAGAATGGGAATAAGATATAAGGTTTTAAGATCGATAAGGTATTTTTCTAACTTTAATGGGAATTTTAATAGATTAAAAATTAATGTGAGTTGAGCACTCTTTTGAGAAAGCTGCGGAAAATATTAATTTACAAAAAAGATTTTCATACTATTTTAATTATAAAAATGGCTCGTTATGGTTTAATTTATTTGTCATACAATTTTATTTCCTGAGTTTTAAAAACATTTTTAAAAGAACTTTTGTATAATTTTTACTTATATCTTTCGTTTCTGCTTTGAAATTCTGACCATCTCATTCTTCTAACAAATATTTAATCTCATAATCTTCTTCTTTTGTTGATAACCAAAGAAAAATGATGTTATTTATTATCTGCGTCGTTTAGAAAAAGAATCAAAAATTGGAATTATATTACCACAAAAGACATTTGAAATGCACAGAAGGATTTGTAATATTACATTACCACACAGCACTTTGAAATAGATTGCCCGTAAATTTAAATTTTTAATGTCACTTTAATGTCATGAGATACGGCTTCATTAGGAAGTTCGTATATACAATAAACAGAACAGGTGTAGGGCTGATGATATAACATGAAATTAATTCTAATATGATGTTTAAAGAGACTTTGTAAAGAGAATCATGATCATCAGGTTATGTTTAAGAGATTTAATTGAGATTAAATGTAACAAACATATTCTGGGAACTCGTTGGTCGTCAAAAGCGGCTGCTTATAAATGATAAATGAAGTAGTTAAGTAATTCAAAACAAATGCAACGCAATTTTTGAGATGTGCTGTGTTTTATTTTTCCTTTACAATATTTGGTAAAATTGTCGAAATATTGAACACTAATTATTGCACTAAAATCCAGAGAAATATGCAGATTTGTTAAGCTATACAGTAGCATATTGTCGAGAGAATTGAGATCCATTCGGGACCAACTTGCATTTACACAGGGTAATCGATTCTGAGGGTATAGTCTAGTTAAATAACTCAGTCAAAGGATAATCTTCAATAATCGTAATAAGTAAATAGCATCAAATAATTAACAGACGAAAACAAACTCTTATTAGTCAGGATGATTGAAGCAGTACTCGGATAAGGATTAATATTTGTAATTCTTGGTAAATAATGTCTTATAATTAATAATTTAATAATTAATAATTAACATTTAATTGGTTTGTAGTTGGACTTCATGTTGACTAGCGTTATCGAAATTTGGGATTAAAATATCGCACTTTGCGACCATTATTGCGAACATAATGGAACGTTTCGAAAATTGTTTTAGATACAATATAGAAATATATGCAAAAAAATTCCAAAATTTAAGAACTTCTTACTTTTTCTTATTTCAGATTATAGAAGTGATATAATTAAAACACTAACATTTCTGTGAAAATACAGTTAAGAGAAAATAGGCTTAAAATAAAACTAGTTTAAAGTTTGAAAAATAAAGTTTGTTGTTAATGCGTTATAAATATGGAAAATTTCAAATCATTGTTGTTGATCAATCAGTAGTAATATCATCAATGTTAGACTCCCTTCTTTATCTCTATCGCTTTTAATAATAAAGATGAATGTGTGCGTGTGCGTGTGCGTGCGTACGTGTGTGTATGTATATGTTTTGTCACTCTATAGATCAGACCATTTGACCTACAACTACTAAATTTTTTACATGCTCATCTTGAAAGACGAGAATGTGCACCACGGCGACAATTTTTTAAAATCTTAGTTAGAATTTTAATTAATTGAAAATTAATAGAAATTCTGAGATTTTTCTCTGAACTCCAAAAATATTGTTGAACCAAAATAAATTTTACATCGTTTCAAAGTATTTTTTTTTAAATTTTATGATTAATATTAAATAGTCATGAAATGTTTAACTAAATCATGTCAATTTCTTAATTTTGTTGCCTAACTTTTAATACTATATTGCCAGACTAAAATTCAAACAGCTTTCATAGTTTTATTACATTTTTGATCGTTTGATTTTCTTCCATTGTTAAACGCTAAAGAAGAAGGATTATGTTTAATATCTATTTAGTTTACAAGACGAATGAAAAAGTGGTTATTCCGTTTTTAATAGCACTGTAATACTGTAATACTCATTTCTATTTATAAAGTTCATTTATATAAGAAAGAAAATTTACGTTAGACAAAATAAAAAGGGTTTCAATATATGATAATTTATTGAAATCATAGACATAAAGTTATTTTTAAATAATTTGCTTTAAATCAAATATAATCAATATTCATCGGGAACCAGCTAATCGCCAAAGGCTAAGTTTGTAAAAAAGTTAAAGCAGCAGACGGAATTTGAAAATAATAATAAGAAGAAGAAATCGCTTCGAATGACTAAATGATAACTGAAAAAAACATTGATTGAATAAACATTGTTACACTTTATCCATTGTGTTTGATGAAATGATTTATGCACTTTAGTATCAGGGGAAAAGAATTCACTTTTCATAACTTTCATCTTTTAGATAAATAAACACTAAACATTTTATGGAATTATCAGAAAAATAGGGTTTTATTATCTTTTTTTGAAGTATAATGGATATCTGTTTTCTATTCCTTTCCCCCTTTTTTTTAAATTTAATTTTTTTCAAAACAGAAAAATGTCCGTTTATAGAATATTCGAGTTTATAGTATATATAGTATATATTAAAAACATAAAAAATAATGGTGAAAAAATAAAATTTTAAATTCTGATTTGGAAACTATACAATTATTGTTTGCTGTCTGCTATTTATTCTTTATTAAAAAATAATAAATTACTGATAAAGACCCTAACATTATAAATAGTTTTTTTAAAAAGAAAAAAATTACTAGTAAAAACACTAACATTTCAAACATTAAATAAAAAAATTTTAAGAATTAAACATACGCTGTTTATTTTATTTTAAAGTAAAATTAGTTCTTTTATTTTTGCTTCGTAATCAAAATTCTCTTTATTTCAAGGTTCTATTTCAAAATAACAATTTTTATTTTGAAATGATTTGTAATTTAGTTTTAAAAAATATTTTTTATGATAAATCGTTTGGTACACAACATATAAGCATATTTGATAAATGATTTTAAAAATTATTCTTCTAATGAAAATTTCAAATGACGGTTTAATGATAATGAAATCAATCGACGAAAAGAAGATAATTTATAGTTCATAAAGATACGATTTTAAACTGAATACTATGCATGATTTGAGAAAAGATAATTTTTTTATCGTTTGCTTTCATCAACAGAAAGATGAATCATAAATTTTCATTTTAGTTCATTAATTATTTTATACATTTTTAAGTAAGACAATTTTTTAAAGTATTTTAATACTAGAATACTAATTAAAACCATAATAAATAAAGTTAAAAAAATAAAATTTTAAATTTTGATTTAGAAACTATACAATTATCATTTGCTGTCTGTTATTTATTCTTTATTATCGTTGCATTTATTTTTACATATCCATTCAACAACAGTTTGATGATAGATTGCTCTTTGATTATTTGATCAAGCTTGGGTAAGATGTTGGTCCTACATAAGTATATCAAATCAGACTTCTGTTTTTTCATAACTAAATACAATTTTTAACGTTCAAATGCTCTCATTTTCTCATGACTACATTACAAATTTCACATGTTTTTATTTTTAATGACTATGTACAATTTTTAAATCTTATTTAGTATTTTCAAATACTTATATAACCTGCACCACACTATATTCAACTGTTTTGGGGTAAATATCAGAATAACGAGTTTCTACTTACATTTGAGATTTTAGAGATTTAAGTCATTTCCTTCCTTGGCAAGGTATAATTTTTAATTTACATGCTTTCTTTTTTTTCTCATAATTGAATACATTTTTTTTAACATATTTTGTTTTTGCTCATGATCATATTACAATTTGTTTATTTTTTTTCAATGCGTTCTTTTTCTCATGACTATATACAACTTCTAGATTTTTACTTTATATTCTAAATTGCTTACTCAATTTACATTATGCTGTTTATTAAAAAAAATTGAGATAATTCAAATAAATTTAAAATTTACTCAATATTTTGAAATAAATATTGAGATACGAATTCCTATTGAAATTTTTTTAAATTAAATATTATTTTTTTTTCTCAAGATAAAGAATAAATTTTAATTTTTATGTTTCTTTCTCTCATGATTAAAGATAATCATTAATTTTGGCCGTCATTTTCTTCAAAGACTATATTTACTCATGATTATTTAATTTTTAAATGCCTTTCATTTTCTCGCATAAGCAGTAGAGAAAAATTATAATTGTTAAAATATTCGAAATTGGGATTTTGTCAAATCTCCCCGTTTTAGAACCTCCCATATGTCGAAGAACACATTTTTTAGAAAATATCTGTATATGACAAAGATAACTCAAAAACACTTTAAGCTAGACGCTTGAAATTTGGCATACGGTCTTTACAATAAATTTGCAGATTTCAATTAAATTTCCGAGGAAGTCTGTCTATCCAGATGTTCGAATATAAATTAAGTTAATACTACCAAACAAAAAGAGCTAGATGTATAAAATTCTGTATACAGATTTACCGTCTATACTATAGACTATGTTTTAGACAAATCCAACTAAAAGTTGACAGTTTATTGATCTGTATTTTCCGACATAAGTAAACGCCGTAATTCTAAAACACAAAGACTTAAATATAGGGAATTTGGAGCGGTATTTTGAGACTATAAGTGCAATTTTGCGTCAAAGTTTTGTTTCAATAGGTTAAGAAAAAACGTTTCTAAAACACGAATTTGATTTTTGAATACTATTAATGCATGCCAGGAATTAATAGGCAAATTATTCACTAAAGATGATACGATAAATTCAGTAAAAATCTTAAATTCACACTAAAAATTAGCATTTTAGTAACTATAATACACCAATGCCATTTATTCATTTTTTGTCATGGTTTAGTTACATTAATGACCCGTTATAAAGTAACACTAGGACTATTTTGGGACGAACCTCGTAGTTTTGAACCGTGGTGAGATGACGAGGACGACACCTGAGCTGGCACCCCCTCTCCACACCAGCAGGGACGTTTAGCCCTGACGTATTTAACGTGTAACAAACCCCTTACACGACGGTTTTTCGGTGGAATCGGGTCTGGAACCTGAAGCCCTACGGTTCACGAGCTGAAACCTTACCACCAGGTCACCGCGGCCCGCTTTTTGTCGTGGAAGTTTATTAGAGAATCTGCAGGAAAACATTGGTGAGACCATTTCATCTGGTTTATCGTTTTTGTTATGACTATACAATTTTAAGATTTATTTAGTTTTTTATCGTCAATTAATTATTCAATTTAAGTTATACAATATTCCATTTTATTTTCAAATAAATATCAAGATAGGAAATTATTTTGACAACTCAGATTTATGGCATTAAAACTTCCTTTGTCTTATAATTCAAATACCATTTTTAATTTTTGTGGGTTTTTTATGACTATTTAAAGGGTTTTTAATTTATATTTTCAATAACTAGTTTTATTTTGCCTAAAACCATTTCCCAATGTTCGGAATCAAATATCAAAATATTAAAAAAAATTTCGCATTTCAGATTTATAGTAACAAATTTTCTAAAGTACAATTCAAATCAGAGGTAAAAACGATTTGACTCAAATATTCAATAAATTTGCTTGTTTCATTTAATGGTCAGCATAAATCACTACCATTTGACTACGGAGATCTTTTCTGCAATGTCAGCATTTTTCTAATACCAGTGATGAATTGTTTTACAGTCGTCTGAATGTGGCAATCACGTATAATTCCGAAGCACTCCGAAACGCCCAGAATCCGGTGTGAAATTATTACTTTTCATCCAATCATGTCAGCGAGATATTCGTGCGTGATATATTTTCGGTAAATTCTGCCAATCCAAACACATTGAAGCGGGCGATCAGATCTGCTGATACCTCAGATTGACAAAGCGTGAAGACAACTGAAAGTTCATGTAGAAGAGATAAATTCCCAGATGCGCACGCATGTCATTACTGATGCCATTCCTATTGTTCCAAAACCGACAATTTGAAGAACAATACGCCCCGTAATCGAAGTAGAAAAGAACGAAATAAGAACAATATTTTTGGAGCTTTATTCATACGTAATGTGGGTTAAACATGACAAGCTATTTTCGTTCTGTTGCGTGATCCTTCCAGAAAAAGAAAAAAAAAAAGCGCCAAACGATAATGTGTGAAATTTATGGAAACGGAACTATAAAAAAGCAATTTGTTGGTAACAGGAAATGCGGAATTGCGATGGATAAAATATTTCGCTCCCTTTCAAAAAACAAAAACGAATAATCCCTGCCTTTAAAAGCGTTCCATTTTTCCATTTCAGGTCTTTGTTATTGAAAATATTCGGAGAAAATAATACTTTTTCAATTTGTCAGTTGTTTTATTTTGAAGGCTGCTATAACGCAGAAAAGGGAAAAAAATTATAAACATATGAAATGACAATTTAATGTAAAATCGTTTTCAGTTTTTATATTCATTAGTTTATAACAAATATCTGGAATTATTTTTTAAAAACTCAGCGTGCAGATGTGATGTTTATCAAAACATTCCACCGTGTTTTAATCTTCGTTTTTCTTAAAATTTTACTAAAAATTGATCTTTTTGGTTTTAGTACCAAAATAGATAGTTTAATAATTGTCAACAAATCTGTCTACCAGAGTTTCATGACTCTCTTTCCAGAATTGCAAAATTGATTTTCGAAATAATGTCTGTATGAAATAATGTTGTTATTGTAATTAATGTTTGTATAAAATAATGTTCATATTAATGTTTGTATGAAATATTGTTAATATTAATGTTTATTTGAAATATTGTTAATATTA
>JAPMOR010084802.1:458832-487814 GCA_026543865.1 Argiope aurantia
TTAATGTTTATTTGAAATATTGTTAATATTAATGTTTATTTGAAATAATGTTCAATTATCACATTCGAATAGCAGAGTTAAATGAATGAAATTAGTTGTATTTTTTTATTAAAATTGTATTTCAATACCAAACTGAGCATGAAAGCCATTAATATGAAATCTGTCTGTGTGTCTGTGTGCATGTGAACTTTACGACTGAGAGGAAATTTGGTGTTATTGATCTGTAATAAGCTCTGATCAACTCTATCAATTGATTAATTATCTGTTGGTTTATCAGTTGTTTGTATGTATGTTTACACGCTAACTCAAAAAATGCAAAAGCTAAGTAGATGGGATTTGGTATTCAGTTTTATATCAAATGCTAGATCTGTTTCAAATTTTGACTAAACTCCTTAAATGGTTAACAGTCTGTAAGTTTGCCTATTCGTGAAAAGGGTGATAACGAGAATGCAACAAGCTAAATGAATGAAATTTATTTTATCTTTATACTGCCGAATTATAAAGAGAAAGTAGAGGGGTGAATTTCATTTATGTAGCACATTTAATTTGTATGTGAAAATAATATAATTGGTCGCACTTATTAATATAATTGAATCTCATGTAACAATAATATAACTGATTTTTATATAATAATATAATTTAATTTTATATAATAAAATGATAATATAAGTAATAACTAATAATATAATAGTAATACCACAGCTAAACTTTACTAACTTCTGAGTTTCTTAAATGGAAACTTTTAAAAGAAAACTTTTTAAAGGGTCTAAACGCTTAGATTCTGTACTTGGCAAAAATTTTATTACTATAATTAAATATTGAGGTTATTATGGATTATACTTTTAATTTCACAACTACTTTTGAATGATTAAAAAACTTTTCAGACAGATGTTTGGAATACTTAAAAATAACCATAAAACATTTTTTTTTTTTCGTCTGCTTACTCGTAAGCAAAATTCGTATAAATTGATTACAAGCATGCAAAATCGCCTCCCGTGAAGTTTATTTTTAAAGTTAAAAGGAGTTTTTTTATTGCTATATTTTAGACAACGCATTCATATGTTTTGCGCTTTGTGTGATTAATAGTTTGGGAAAATTTATTTAAAGCAATCAACGTATTTTTCAAAAGTGAGAGAGAGAGAGAGAAATAAAAACCTGAATGCCAAAAGAAAACAAGCGATTTTTAAAATTTTGAAGAAATAAAAACTATTCTCCTTGAGTAAATTTTATTAAAAAGTCTTTTAATAAATATTCATTTTCTTTTTAATCCAAAAGAAATGTCCATTTTTAAAAAATCGGTTGCCTTAAATATCTTATTTATAAAATCAGTATATTTGAATTAATGCAATTTTCAGATTCTTCAATCAATTTTTTCAATGTGTTTCGTATACAATTATTGCAAAAAAAAAAAAAAAAAAAATAAAATAAAACTTTCTTTTTACAATTTTAAAGTCATGTTTTCTTCGTATTCTAGCAATGAACATATCTAAAAAGGTACTCTATTTTTTGGAGGAAAAAATGTTGTACTATTATTAATTTAGGAATTTCTTGAATCCTTTTTAACATAAACGTTGAGTTGAATCAATTAATTTAAATTTTTTTTTTAAACTTACAGTGACTTACATAGACTTACATTACACACTTTCTAGCATACTCAGTCTTAAAGGTGAATTTTTGTTTAGACAAGATTTTCTAAACCGATTAAATCCAAAATTTAACACAAAACAACAATTGTAATCACACCATCATAAACCAAATTTGACATATTTAAGTTATTGAATTTTTTAGTTATCGCTTTTACATACTTCTGAAAGTACAGATTGACCGACAGTCAACACCATGTTAAATTTTGTTCAAAATTTGATAGGTGTCTAGTCCATGAATTTGTGTATCAAATTTTATCGTCAAACTCTCTTCGACTTGTAGTTACCATGTTAAATTATATTTGAACAATCAATCAGACGGACTCCCTCAGAGTAGATTTTCTTCAAAATTTGATAAAAAATCTTCAAATTTCGCTGTAATTGGATATACCAATTTTCATCCATTTAACTCAAAGCGGTTTTGAGTTATCTTTGCCAAGGAGTGACAGACAGATATTTTTTAAAAATGTGTTTTTTCAACTCAGAGTGGTCTAAAACTTGGAAGATTTGTCAAAATCTCGAGTTCGAATTTTTTGATGATTGCAGCATTTTCTCTGTATTTCATATATAAAAAAGTACAAAATGAGGCTATAATTTTAAAAAAAAATTTCCGTATTTTCATGATTTAAGAAATAGCGATTCAATTTTAAACCGTTTTATTTATTCAGTACAAAATTATCTGAGTAGAATAAAACAAAGTCTAACTCTATCTAATCATTCAGCAACATTTCTTCCGTACTCCAAAAGAAAATTGTTTTTAGATTTAAATAAGTATGTTGCCTTGGAGTTAATAGGTAGTAAAATCAATTTCATATCAAGCAATATGTGCCAAATTTCGATAAAACATAACCTATGCAATTAAAATATCCAAAGAGCCGATTATTAAATTAAAAATGAAGAGGAATTACAAGAGCAGGAAATGTTATTTAATCTTCCATTCTGTAATAGTCTTTCAATACATAAAAATACTATACACCATTCGCAAATTGATGCAATGTTTTAAAACCTCGTGTATAATTTTGGAATGAAAAATTTTAAAAATCCTTAAATAATTAAAATATATTGATTATGATACACCAAGAAGTACGTTCATCATCGTATATTTTTTAAATCTCAGATGAAAAAATTTAAAAATACTCTCTCTATGTATGAGGGTGGGTTGAAAAGTTTCCGACCTAACAAGGAGAATAAATTCATTTTTCATCGTAGTCCCCTTATAAAGATATACACTTACTCCAGCGGTTCGGCAATGCTTGGATCCCTTTTTTGTAAGAGCTTTCTTCTAAGGCCTCAAAGTAGACATTCGTCGCTGGTAACTGATAACTTCGGTACCCGAACAAAATTTCCATCTAACTAGAAATTTTTTCAGATCGGGGGGGGGGGGGGGGGGCCGCCGGCCGACTGTGCCATATCTGGAGAACAGAGTACATGCGAAAGAATTTCAAACTTCAGTTCATGAAGTTTTGCCATCACAATGACAGCCTCGTGGATAGGAGCATTGTTCTGGTGAAACAGGATTTTTTTCTTGACCAAACCTAGTCTTTTTTCCCCCCTTTCATTTTGCAATGCAATTTATCCAAAAGATTAGCATAATATTCATTATTGATGACCCTGCCTTTTTCTAGATAAGCCAATAATAAAATTCCCTTAGCATGACAAAAAACTGTTGCCATAACTTTTCAAGCAGATGGACCTCCTTATTTTTGTTGTTGTTGATATGTTCTTCGCTGTTCGCTGTTTTAATTGCTGTTTAGTCTCTGGAGTATAGTGATGGATCCATGTCTCATCCACAGTATCTAAGGAAACATCGCAAATAATCAGTTGGGTTTGAACTGTACAGCTTCGATATTGTCATGCGCTTCAGTTTTTAATCCAAGGTCAACAAATGTGGCACCCATCTTGCTGATAACTTTCTCATACCCAAAATATCGATTAAAATATGTGCTAATTCTTTGGATATACTAACAGACTCTGCAATCTCTGTCAATTTCAATTGGTGATCATTCCTAATATTTTTGTGAACTTTTCTAACGATTTCATCTGTAATGGCTGATTTTTGGTCTTTCAGAACGCTTAGCATCTAGAGTGCTTGTACCACAACGTTTAAAGTCTTCAACCCATGTTTTAATAGTCGTAAATGAAGGTATCTAGTTAAGTTTTAATATCCGTTGGAGATAACTCTTTTTTCAAAAAATATAAGCTCTCACTTCAGTTTTTTTTCCATACTCGGCTAAAAACAAAAGAAGAACATTTTAAAACAGCATCAGTATAAAAACAACCAAACACAAATCTTTTAAAATACGTAAGGAGTATTAAACAAAGATGGCACTTTGAAAAACTTTAGTCAAAATAATTCCGGGAGTGCCACTTCTAGGTCAGGCTGGAAACTTTTCGTAACACACTCGTAAATACTCCCCTGCTCTCTAATATTCCTTTAATCTAAATTGTTTATTTGACTCAATGTCTTTAATATATTTATTTTATTCATTTATTTGTAAATTGTAGTACGAATTATCAAAATACTACGAATAAACCGTCAACAGCATCTTCTGTATCAACACTGTTAAAATAATGCAGTCTCCAGCCAGAATTTATTTATTTAGTAGAAATATTGGAGGAAAGATTGCTAGAATGTAGAAATATGTTCATATGCTCATTGTAGAAATATGAGGAAGACGATCAACTTTTTGTTTATTCAACTATTGGATACCATCAACTAAAAACACTGACGGCACAAACAATAATTATAATATTATGAACTCTTAATAATATTATGAACTCGGCACCTAATGTGATAACGGTTATGTTATCATTTGCTTTATATTATTAAGATCCTCTAGTTCCAACTGAGCACCCGAAGGCAGATGTCTGACTTCTAGCTCATATGAAGATGTCACCCCCTCGCTAGCACAACCCCTTTTCTCCAGGGGTCTTTTTCACACAACTCACAGATAAAGCACTGGGTAGAGAATAACCATACGCGAACCTGGACTCGAACCCGGGAAGCCCAGATTTCAGGGAGGACGCGCTACCCCAAGACCAGGTCGCCGTCACACTACTTCTTTTAAATGTTATAAATTTTGAAGTACAGAAATTACCGATTTTTCATTTTCAACCAGCATTAACGTTTGAGGCTTTTGGAATTTCTTGCCCTAATTGTAAGAAAATATCTGAGAGATATCTTACCCATACGATTAGATTCTCAGAATTTTATTTGTACTAGAACGATCCAGATTTGATTAAATGTATTAGATCTACACTGCCAGGATTGGTTTGAAATCTATTGAAAATCAATGAATCATTTTCACCTGTGTTTCAGTTAGATCGTATAATGAATTAAAAAAAAAGAACTTATTTGAGTTTTAAAGAGAAATTTAAATTCTTAACATGCATAGAAATTTACTAAAATGAGTCAATGTAACGCTGCGGTGAATTAAATATTTCATGGGCTCTGTTTTATAAAATTTTGAAAAAATCGTAAGCTTTACCGGAGTAAAATTTTATAATAAACACTAGTTATTCTGTCGAGGAATAATGAATGTTAGAATGAATTTTGAAACTCATGCGATAGGATTCTCTGATTTTTGTCTGTACTAAAGCAATGCAGATTTGTTTAAATGGACTTCTGAACTTCCAGGTTTAATATGAAATCTATTGGAAAACAATGAACTGTTCCTGTCTGCGTTTGAATTATGATAGTAAAATGAATTAAAAAAAAAAGAACTGGTTTGAGTTTTAAGGACAAATTTAAATTTTTAACATGCACAGAAATTTATTAAAATGAGTCAATGTAACACTGCGGTGAAATGAGTATTTCGTAAGTTCTGTTTTATAAAATTTTGAAAAAATCGTAAGCTTTATCTGAGTAAGATTTTATCATAAACATTAATGATTCCGACGACGACGAATGTATTGACCCCCCACCCCCTCAACGAACGTTAAAATGTGAAACGAACGTTAGAATGAATTTTGAGACTCAGTGGGTAATATCATTCAATAAATTAAAAAATATATACAAGTACGAATAATGTGTAAATGAACCATTAAGGAGTAATTGTCATTAAGAAACATTTATAATTGTTATTTTTTAAATAATCGTTGTTAGTCCTGAGATAAGTGGGGTTTCTTTCCTCTTTTTCACGTGATAAAAATATTTTTTTATTTTACTTATTTCGGCTTTTGTTATCATTTGGCTAATATTGTAAAAATTAACCAGTTAACTGGTTTGATCTCTTCGGAAAATGTGCATCTAAATTGTATCGCAAAAATTTAGAGATGACGAGTGTATTCATCAAACACAAAGTATGTGTAATATGAAATTGTGTTGTAATGAAATGATTTTTTTTTACTTCAATAATCGAATTCATTTATTTACTTAAACTAACATACATTTTTTGCGTATGAACTAATAGAAACATAAGAAATCAATTTATTATTTTAATTTGCTGTTAGTGAATGGTATTTAGCAAAGCATGGTACAACGCATAATTTTTTATTAGTTCATTTCATTTTGACGTGACAAAAATATTTTAAGCGTCTTGAAATTTACGAATAGGTTTGAGTTTTTACCAAAATTGTAATTCAAACTGCAAATTGTCACTATCTATTACTCCTACGAATAAACTCGTCATAACGCAAAATGTTGTACTTTTTTCATGACGAGTATTCTCGTCAAAAAAGGTTAACTGATTAAGTCTAGAAATAATCACATTAAGCAACACCAACTGTACATGTATAGTAAGGAAATGTTTAATTGTTATTTTTTAAATATCCTGGTTTATTTGTATTGCAGCATCCTTAAAATCAACATACTTTTGTGGACAAAACTACAAGGAATTTCTTTCTAATTATTTTCTTAACACTGCAGACAATCCGTCTAAAACATATTGGATCAGCAAAATGTTTCCAAAGATCAATCAATTGTCCCGCATCACCGCTTTCCAAACATTCCAAAGGACAAGACATCAGGCATTATCCAAAACAATACATGATTGTCGTGTTGAGATTTCGACATGGATCCGTGCAATCATGCAAATCGTTTTGTGCGTCGTGGCTCATTCACTAAGTGGTATATCCCTTCCCTTCGCCTAATTCGCCATTCCAAACACCACAACAACAGCTGGAGACTCGAACGTTTCCATGTTACCTATCCCCATTGTATTTTGAGAGGAGTCATTGTCATATCCGAAGTCGGATGACCCACTTACGACTCCTAAAAAAGACTTTTTTTATTCTTGTCCATCCGTCCACATTAGAACAGAAACGTGATGTCTAGTTCCTGTTCCGTAGAAGTAAAAAAAAAAAAAAAAAAAAAAAAAACGCATTAACCAACTAACAACGGGGTGATTCTTAATTTAGCTATTGTTGTGATAGCAATGATCTGATATTATACAGCAGTGAAAAAAAGACATTATGATGCTGTGGTGCCATTATAAAGCGAGCGTGTGTTGTTTCTGTTTAGACAATACAATGAAAATCTGATTGGGTAATTGCGGGTTCAAAGAGATAAGAAAGTTGGATTAAAAACCGAGATTTGATTTTGATTTCTTTTGCCGAATCATTAAGTGGAATCTCGAACCCTGTGTGAGGACTTGGAAGGGGTGTTTGGTTAAGTGGAGTTGAAGGAAATGGACAACGAAAAGGAAAGCGGGAAATAGGGGTAAATGGAACGCGTGAGGATTATTTAGATAATCCACAATGATAAAATTAAGTGAAGTAATTATTTCATTAAATTTCGTGTGTTCTTAACAAATAGTATAAACTAGGTTTGGATTGCAGGGATGTTATTAACTTTCTTTATGTGTCATGGATATTTTTCACTGCCTTATTTGTTCCAAAGGATTCATTTTTCAGTAGCTCTTTAGGTGACAAGAACTGGTAGACTAAGATATCAATTTGAATAACAATGATAAAAATTTATTGCAGATGTAAGTAGGAATCTATATAAATAATTCTGAATTCATATTTCTGTTATAAAGCTATCATATATTGCTGAAACATCTTTATTAATTATAAAGGTGATTGTCTGAGTGCGTCTACATCTATGTTTCTCTGTATATTGGCGCTCTGCAGGCCAACATCTATAGGCTACATATGTGTTTGACCTACAGCTACCATACTTGGCATGTGTGTGTGTGTGTGTGTGCGCGCGCAATGTACAATTTTTGACAGACGCATGGCCAAAAAGAAGAAACTTCTGAAATTTCAACTTTAATTTAATTCATCCGGGGAGGCATGATTTGTACAAAGATAAAGTGGTAAAAGATACATCAGTCTTCATCGCGACACAAGAGCAAAAGAGACAGAAATTTTTTCCTTCAGTTATTTTGTTATGAGATTTTGATAGGGATTTAATTGACACGTGTAATCTTAGGTATCGTTAAAAGAATGTTGTAAGAATTAGGGATTTTTAACCATTCACTCGGAATGTGAGAAAATGCTGAGACCAGCAGTTTTATAGAGCGCGTAGAATTGATTAAATAAAAAGTGAGAATTGGATCAGGAAATAAGAGAACGTTTTAGAATGAATATGGATTATATTAAGATAAAAATTAGGAAATTAATTAGGATTTAAATTAGATCAATAGATATCATTACACACACACACATAAATATATATAACGGGTGGTGATAATGCCTGCCTTGGATCAAAATTTTGAAATTTTAATAAATTAAATATCATGCTGAAAACATCGAGCATTTTTCACAACTTCCGAATACATAATTATACAAAAATCTTTTTACGTCGTTTCAGAGCTCTAAAAAATTATCTTTTTATTGATGTACATTTAATAGCCGTGCAAACTTTTTCTGCTTTTTGGAAATTTTTAATATTATTTAAACTAATATTGAAATATTTTTAAACTAATTTCCAACAATAGATTATATGAGTCATATTCGGAAAGTAAGTACGTTTTAGAAGAAAAAAAAAAAAAAATGAGTTAAAAAAAATTTTTTTTTCAAGCCAATTTTATTTTTACATGAAAGAGCATACCTTAAACTATTTTCCTACATAGTTTCCGCTAATGTTCAAACACTTACCGTAGCGGATTACTAGCTTTTCTATACTTTCTTCATAGAAACTTCCTGCTGTTCCATTGAAACCCATCGGGAACACACCTTGTGATAGTCTAAGCGGTCTGTAACAATTTTGTACAAAACAGAACGAGAAATCTGCGTAAATTCGTCTGAAAGCGTCGTCATTGTGAAATATCTATTCTCATGGAATTTTTTCATCAACTTTCCTTACCATATCATCTTTGACAACAGAAGGCCGACCACGCCGAGCCTCATCGTGGACATTTATTGGTCCTTTATTAAATATTCTAACCCACTTTCTCACTCATCGTACCTTCACCGTAAATATCTTTAACTTGACTGTAGATTTCAACCGGCTTCACATTCCTTAGGTTCAAAAATCGAATTACAGCACGACGCTCACAGTCGGCGGAATCAGTAATTATCTTAAACATTTTAAGTTTGTACAGCAAATTGAAAACACAACGTAGAGCAACCAAAATGGCGTCAGTTAAGAACCAATGAACAACGAAATCTAATGCGCATGCGCGGAACGCCGACCGCACCGTTGCGGCGGCGGTACAATGAAACGGTACTTACTTTCCGAATACGCCTTGTATTATTGACCTGAAATTCAAACCCTTAACAGCGTTTCATCAAATATTTAATCGCATGATTTTCTTCCATTGTTAAAAGCCGAGGAAGACGTATTCTGTTTAACATCTGTACTTATAAGAAGAATAAAAAAGTAAAATTACAATACGATGGAAGTAAGAAGATCGATGAAGCAAATAATTACTTTTTAAATAGAGCTGTGATGTCATGGGATTGGTCTCCATTAGGAACTTATATCTAAGCAATGGACAGAATATATGTAAGGCTATTAGATTAGCACTGCTTTGATTTCTGGACCAACTTTAGAGTCATGCACATGGAATCAAGCCTAACCAATATTCCTAGTGAACAAATCGGCATTTTGTCAAGATGACAAGTCTATAATAAAAGAGGATATGTGTATTATAAGTGTTTGTTGGCATTCTGCAGGATTGAACTGGTTGATCTACAGTTATTAAATTCGTTATACATATAATTTGGAAGAAAGGAATACGCATCTTGGAGCGGATTTTTGAATTTTTCATTAGGATTTAAATTATTAAAAAATTAGTGTAGTTTTATTATTTTATTACTATTATTTCGAAAAATATTATTGGATCTAATGCATTAATCCCCAATTTTAAACTTTAGAAAGCGCTCTTTTTAATGATATCATTTTTATTGTGCAATGTTTTTCTAAATTTTGTCAATACCCTATTTATTTATTTACATTTTTAAAAATAATTTTTGGCAACAGATTTTAGTATTGCACTAAAATTCAAACCATTTTCGTAGTTTCATTAAATATATTTTACTACGTAATTTTCTTTCACATTTAAAAGTAACGTTCGAAGATTTCTTATTAATATTTGTACAGTTTATATAAGGAATATGAAAATGAAATTACAGAACCGCTAAAAATAAATTATGCATGAATCAGAGTTCTAAAAGCACTATGATGTCGTTGGGCTTAATTCCATATTGGTGGTACATTTACATAAACAATAGAACATGTGCAAGGCTATTAAAATAACATGGTTTTGATGTCTGCCACAATTTGATGCTTAAAAATATTCTCTTGAAGAAATCCTGAATATAAATGACGCATGAGAGATTTAATTGAAAGCTGACATAACCAATATTCCCAGCCAACCAAATAGTTACCAAAAAAGAATAGTTTTTAATATATGAAAATTCTGTTCCAAATTCTCCAAGAAAATTTTCATTATAAAGTTAGCTATACCATAAACATTAATTTTTAGAAATAATCATTAGCTTCGATATGCATCAACTACTTTTTACTTAAGAAAGGTAATTAAAATCCCAAAATAGAAACAAATATTAAACTTAATGCAAAAAGAACCAAAAAGAAAGATATGATGAATCCAACCTGAAGACATTCTCAAGTGTCACCCTCAGGCAGGGATTCAAACCAGAGAATTTTCCTGTCTACTTGCGTCCAAAAAAATGGACCCCTCGTGATCCGAAAATCCCAGGAAATTGAGGCTTAGAAGATAAAATTAATATCACAAAATTAAAGAGAATAAATTATACAATAACAAGCAAAATTATTTCCAAATATTTCTATAAATTATTTCTAAATTAAAATCTATAAATCTATCTCTAAATAAATCTATAAATTATTTCTGTAAATGATCTAATCAGAACAAAAGTAAGTCAGGGAGCTTGTTACAGCAAAATTGATCAAAACCAAACAACAAAAAGACCATTTAAACATAAAACCCAAAAAAAATCATTAAAATATGAAAGCAAAGTACATACCAATTGAAAGTAACCCTCCAAAAACTCTGTGGAGATAGTAAGCCTATCAGTGCAAACTCACCTCGTTTAACTAAATTTCATTTTCCCGCGTTTAAAGCTGCGTACGCCTACCACGCTTGGTCATTAAGAGTTAGGGGTAATTAAAACCCCCTAACTTTTGAAATAGCCAAGTAAAAAATATCTCGCATTGTTTCTACTTTTAATAACATGATATATCAATATATCAAAGAACCATCTTTCATTTTAATATTTCAATTCTCATTTTTTAAAAAAAAAGTCCTTAGAGAAGTGTAATGAAGCAATGATCCGAGAAAATTAAAATCAAAGACGCGTGGAGAAAGAAACTTTTTCTTAATCAGTTTTCCTTTCTTCTTTTTGGAACTCTAATTAAGAAATCCACAAATCGCGAGCTGTGTTTTTAATCACACAGCTTGGAGGCACGGCCTCCAGATACATTATATAATGAGATATGCAATTTTTCACACTTAGTGGCCACACCTTGCCTTGACAAGCGACTGTAAATGATCTAATCAGAACAAAAGTAACTCAGGGTGCTTGTTACACAAATCACACCGGCAGAATCGGAATGTCTGGGATATTTTATTATGGGGACACTGGACAAGGTCCTAGTCATCTGTGGTCAGTATTACCATACGGTGGGACACTTCATAAATCGTATTAAGTCTGTGATCCGTTTATAATAGGTGTCTAGTGGGTACAAGATAGATGCTGACATGGAACGTGAAATAGTTAATTTGATTGTTCGGTGGGGAAAGTTAGTGTTGCCATCTGTGCGAATAGAAATACTGAGAATTATGTTCTGTTTCACTCGAACAAAGGGTTAGGGACTCTATACAGAGGATAGAAAAGGATTGAGCATGGTGCAGTGAATAATGGTGGTAGGGTGACCCGGTTGAGTCGATTTAGGGCAAAGTGAAACTAGTCATTGGAGAATATTTGTAAAGTGAGAATTCGAATTTAATTAATCTAATACAAATAATATAATTAAAGGATCATTAACACGAAATGAAAATATTTATTTACTTTCTTAAATGTTTTTTTTTAATTTTTTTTATTAATGCACTAAATTTTTTTTAATTCGTTAACAAAATTATGGTAGTCAGAATAAAAATAATAAAAGCATGAGAAGTACCATATAGAAATTTAACTTAATTGGATTTATAATCATATTTATAGAATATAATACTTTTGTTAATGAATAAAAACGTTCATTGTTAGGAAATTCTTTAGGGATCAATTTTGTTACGTTATTTGTTCGACGCATTAAAATTTTGTCATCATATTTTGTCTTCTAATATCTAATTTTAAAAAAACTTTTTCCTACTTTTAAGTTTAATTAAAGAATTTTTAATTTACTTTTACATTGAATTTTTTAATAATTTTAATGTTAAAGGATAGGATATTAATTTTTATCAATAATTTTAATGGTGATAGGGCATTAATTTTTATTAATAATCTTAATTAATTATTAATAAATAATTTTAAGTTTACACTTTAAAATATTTCATATTATGTTTATTAAAAAATGCAGTAATCGATTTTTTTTCTCAGATTCATTATTTATTACTTCGCAATGTTATGTTATTCATTCTTGAGATGTTTGAGACTGATGAATATTACTATCACCAGCAATGTATTATGCCAACATTGAGGAATGTTTGAAAATGAGAAAAGTTACTTAAGAAAAGAAAGTGTTATGTCGTACATTTAAAAGAATGTTTCAGTAAATATAGCATTTTCAACAAGAGAATGTTATTTTTCTCACCCAGGTAATGTTTGCGAATGAAAAACGGTATTTACATAAAGAATATGTTGTGTCATATATTTGAGAATGTAGAATGTTAATTATAATAGGAATGTGTTATGTCATGATATTGAAGAGAATATTTAAGGATGAAGAATGGTACTTAGAATAGAAATGCGTTATGCCACATATTCAGGTAATTTTTAAGAAAAAAGAAAAGTATTTACAACAGGAATGTAATATGCCTCCAATTCAGACATATTAAAAAGTTAAAAATTATATTTATATCAGGAATATGTTAAGCCACGTATTCAGGAAATTCAAGAATTGAATAAGAATACGTTACGCCAAGTATTCAGGAGATATCTGGGAATGAAGAATGAATGAATGTGTGTTTCTTGGAATAAAGTGGAAAGTGGAAATTTGAGAACAAAGAACGGTACTTACATCAGGTTGTTTGAAAAGAAAGAACACTATTTAAAATAGGAATGTGTTAGCCGTGATATTCAGGAGAATATTTGAGAATGAAGAACGATATTTAGATTAAAAATATGATATGCCACATATGCAAGAAATTTTTGAGAAAGACGAAAATTATTTACTGTAGGAATGTATTATGCCTTCCATGAATGATATATTTAAAAAAAGAAAAATATTTATATCAGGAATGTATTATATCACGCATTTAGAAAACAAGAATTCAACAAGAATGTTATGCCACGCATTTAAGAGATATTTGAGGATGAAGAGCGATATTTACATAAGAAGTGTGTTATTTTGCGAATCCGAGTGAAATTTGAGAATAAATAACTATTCTTACACCAAGAATGTGTTGAGAATGAAGAATGATATTTACAATAGAAATGCCACATATTCAGGAAATTTTTGAAAAAGAAACAAAATTACTTACAACAGGAATGTATTATGCTTTCCATTCAAGACATAAAAATGAAAAATGATATTTATATCAAGAATGTATTATGATGTAAATCATGAATGGAAAATGGAAAATGAATGAATGCGTATTTACATCAGAAATGAGTTAATCACACGAACTCGAACTAAAAATTGAGAATGAAGAGCTGTACTTACACAAGGAATATGTTATGTGGCTCGTTTAAGAGATATATGAGAATGAAGAATACTATTTACAGTTGGAATGTCTTAACCGTGATATTCAAGAGAATATTTTAAAACGAAGTACAATGCTTACAATGATACAATGTGTAGCAATATATTATACCTTTCATTCAATATGTATTTAAAAATGAAAAGTGATATTTATATCAGGAATTTATTTCGCCATGGATTTAAGTAATTCATGAATTCAACAAGAATGTGTTGCATCAAATATTCTAAAGATATTTCAAAGTGAAGAATAGTATATCAGAAGAATGATATTTCTTGTATGATTAAAGATTTTTGCATTATCGTCAAGATTTGTCTTGATAGAATTCCAGTTATACAAAATATTTTCTTTCCAACCGCTTTCTGTCTAGTTAGACACATGAAACTATACATTGATGGAACTGAAACACAGCTGAAAAGACATGGCTAAAATTATCAGATATATCCATTCCAGAAATAAATAAAGTGTTCAAATTCCAATTGACATGTTTATCGCCATTTTTTATTCCGTTAATAAGCTTTATCAAAACGCATTCCGGATAATATGCAAAACACAAATGAAAACATTCCGATAGCTTACATAAATTTCAAGCAAAAATGAGTACAAAATAACTTTTTTTAAAATTTTAAGTCTGTATAAAACATAAAAGACACATAAATTTCCTTCCATATCGAGCTGAAATTTATTCTCCGATCGTTATTTACAAGAAAGTTACAGCTAATTGTAATCAGAATAATTGTTTTGAATTACTTTTATTCGGCATAACAACATGGGATTTCTCAGAACGATATTTTTAAAATTTTATTTTAGTTTTAAAGTTGATGAATTTATAGTGTTTACTTTAAAATTATCGTCTGCTAGTAACTGAAATAGTTCTTTTTTATTTCATATGAAAAGAGAAAAATGTTTTTAAATACTATGATTAATAATTTTTAATCTATTTTAGAATATTTATCATTATTTTTTATTAGATTATTTTAATTTGATTTTTAAAACAGAGAATTGTGAATTATTATTTTTATTTACATTATTTATTTTCTTGCAACAGAAAAGGAAAATTTGTAAGGAGATTGGTCCAAAACTTTTTCTTAAAAATATTTTGCTGATCTTTTAATAAAAGCAATAAATTATGCAAATTGACGAATAAAAATATTTATTACCATGATCAAGTCTATTAACTTTATATTCTCCTAACTATTATTGTTTAAACATACCTTCAAAGAAATAGAAACAGAGTAAAATATTTTTAGAAAAATGCCAGACATAGTTTAACGAAATAAAATTAAATAAATAAACAATTTAACTAGAACACAATTATGTAGTCTTCTGAATCCAAGCAATTAACTAAACATTCTTATTTTGCATTCGAATAAGGATTCTCACAGTAGCTAATGAAGATATTTTGTTCAAAATTGGGCAACTGGAAGATTAACTAATTAGACTACTCTGTGGAATATTTTTGCCCTAATCAATAAATTTGTATATTTCTCATTCTCATAAAACAATAAGAATGATTAAACTATAGTTGATTAGCTGGTTCATTAACTGTTGAATAAAATTCAATACTAAAATAATTCTTCTAATCCTTTACTAGAAGTAAACGAATATTTAAAGCAACAGCAGAGACATTTTCAGTTAAACGTATTTTTAAATACTTTCATTTAATTTGTTTCATATTATAAAGACGGGATTTTATTATTAATTTTTCACACAGTTCTTGCATGCTAGAGTTTTGGAATTTTGTGTACTTGTTTAAAGTCTATGATAATATGCTATTACATTATTATCAGAGCCGGTCGTGATAAGCTTTCGACTTCGGAACCGGAGGGTTTTCAGGTTCGAGACCCGATTCCACCGAAGAACTGTCGTGCAAGCGGATGTGGTGCACGCTAAAACCGCTCTCGCTAAACGCCCTCCCGCTGGTGTGGTGTGGAGAGGAGGGTGTCAGTTCAGGTGTCGTCCTCATTATATGCCCGCGGCTGAAAATTACGAGCTCTGTCCCAAAATAACCCTAGTGTTGCTTTAAAACGGAACATTAATATAACTAAACTAAACTATTATTTTCAGAACTTAAGAACTGTTTAAGCTCTATGGAACTCTCCGTTTGTCCTAGAACTTCCACACTTTTTTGGAGATAAAAATGTATATATCAGAACGATTTAAAAAAAAAAAAAATTTAACTAGAAAATTAGGAATTAAACCAGATTTATTAAAAATTAATCGAGAATTCGTAGGTTTTATTCGATAACTCCTAATTATATTATTGCATAAAAAAATATTTTACTCCGTTTTAAAATGTAAAGTAAAAGTATATTTTCAATGATATCAATTTAGTTCTAGTGCATTTTTTCGAAAAGATTTACTTTGCATAAGTTTCAAAAACACATTTCATTGCTATAATGAAATTCAAACATATTCATTGTTTCATTAAATATTTAATCACGGTTTTTTTTAATTATTTTTTTATTGTTGAAAGTCAAGATTTTACTAATTAACTGAGAAGTTTACAAAAAGAATTAGACAATGAAATAACAATGCTGCAAATCGCAACAACGCATTAGAAAGTCGAAGACACAAGATAATAAAAATGAAACTATCTGTGTAATTTTCTAACTGCACATTTTCTTTCTGTAACTTCACTTTCTGATTCCTTGTGTAAATTGCCATGATAATAAACAACTTTTTTATTCTAAGTTTTCAAGAATGGAAAAAAAAATCACACTAAATATTTGATAGAACAAATGAATTTTTTTTTAAAATTTCATTGCAGCAATAAAATCTATTGATAAAAATTATTCAAAAAAATCGCCAAAAATTTGACAACAACACTGGAATACTAAAAGAAGATTAGGACTTCCTATATTATTAGTAGTTGTATGACGTTATACTTATACTATATATTAGTCGCCTTTGGCGATAAACTGGTTCCACGGGGATACTGATTATATTTAATGGAGATGTAAGAATATGGCTAATCTACATTATAAATTTTAATTAATTACTTTTTTAAACGTCTCGTAAACCCGCATAGATATAACATAAAATCCTTCTTCTTTAATTTTGAACTATAGAAGAATATCACGCAATCAGGTAGTTGAACAAATATTTCAATTTCATAAATTTGGGAGTAATATAAAATTTATTTTTGGGCAATAATAAAGGGTGTCCCAAAATTAACACAAGATTTGAATTTGTCACCATTCATGTAATAAAATAGTAAAGTGATGGCAATTCTATTTTTTTAAAAAAAACATTTGATAGCTGATAGTTTAGAGTTAGTAAAAAAGGAGCGCTACACGTTCGAACAATTTATCAACGCAAGATTTGAAATAAATAAAAAAATTAATTCTTTCAATTGTTATATTTTTATTGAATCGCAAAGTACATAGAATAGGATTATATATGGAATAACACAAAAGGCGAACGCCTCCACGGCTTTGCTGGCACATACGCACTCTTTTGTCGAAAGTTTCCATGATCATTTTGCATAAATGTAGCTAAATTTTGTTGATGCAGCATTGAATTTCCCTCTTCAATGCACACGTGCTTGTGGGCTTGCTGGCACAGACCTTTGACTTCAAATAACCCCTTCAAAAGAAATTCAATGGTGTTAAATCACACGATCTAGTGAGCCAACAGTCAAATTTTCGATCTGTGGATCGCCAGACTTTCATTATTTTTGAAATATTGTTCAACAATGAAAACAAGTTGTTCTATCGTGTAACGATCCATTTTTACTAATCCTAAACTATGAACTGTCAATTGTTTTTTTTTAATAAGGTTCCCAACACTTTCCTGCACGAATGGTGGCAAATTCAAATCTTGCGTTAATTTTAGGACACCCCTTTATTTCCGGAAAAACCCGGAAATTCAGATAATTTCCTAATTAATTAAAATTGCAATAAATAAATAAAAAAAAATATCCTACCTTCCAAGGCATATATGCGAAAGTTTCGTAGCTGCAAGTCGAACGGTCTGGCCTGTAGAGAGCAAATATACACATATATATTCATCTTTATTATTAGTAGATAGATTATTTGCTACTTTAAAATGAGACATGAGTACGCAAGTGATCGACCCTGGTCTAGACTTTAGACGAATTTCAAAAATTTGATCTGTATCATTTCTACTTTCGACTTAACCCACATTTCTCCAAATCGCTTACCTCTCACCAACCCTAATAGACAAAAAGAGAAAGGGGTAACCCAATCAGTGGTTTTTAATCATTTGTGACAACATTTGAATTGCAGGGGGAGGGTTGCTCAATTGTCGAACACACGATAACTGTCCAGACACGGCAAAGACCTTCCTCTTGGAATATGCATAATAAAAGATAGAGGATTCGCTCGATCAAACAACTATTGTGGTTGGGGATTGCCCTCTTTAGAACGTGGTTGACTCATTTCTGGATGAATTATTTTTCCGCACGAGTTATCAGTATTTATCAGGGATGCTGTGTGTACCGGGAAAGAATATGATAATCTGCCTTCTGCTGATAATAGTGGCCTGCAGAGGGTTTGTGTCTCAGCCAAATAATGCGTTATCTGTTTTGATTATAAGGTTTCCGGATTAATAAGTAAACTGTATATAAGAAGTTTCTTATGGGATTATTTAATCCTTCACTGAGCCCGTCGAAGCAGATAATTTTCAGTTTAGTTCTGTTTGAACAAATATTTCTAGTTTTAAATTGCATAGAAAATCGGAGAAAATTTCAGCCTCTTTTTTGTTTATTTTGTTCAATATGGAGGTTTAAATTTATTCTATTAGCCGCCTTTGGCAACCAACTTTTTTGCCAAGAATGACATTTGAGTCTGATAAATGTTAATTTGGAATGTATAGTTTTTAAAAGCAATTTCACTTTGTCATTTGATAAAACACACACACACACGCACACACACACACACACACACATATATATATATATATATATATATATATATATGAATTTTATTAGATAGTCTAATCCAACTATAAAGCCGCGTTTACGCGAGGACAACTATTGGACGCAATAGAAAGTCACGCCTACCTTAGGAACATCACGTGACTGCAATGGAACAATGGCAGATAGTTGGACCGATAAGACAAGCATATATGCAACTAAATAAAAGCGGGAGATAAAACCCTACTTCGGAATTAATGCCTAAGGAAACCATATATTCTTTAAAATCTTTATTTTAACGTTGCCAAAAAAGAACGCGAATAAATGTTTTAATAGATGAAACCGAATTTCATTTTAATATTATAAATTAATTGTTACAAATTGTACATTACATCAAAAAATCATTAATAATAAAACAATTTGTTATTAATAAGTAGGGACCAGTGCTCGTTTTCGCTCACCAATCCTGATGTTGTCCTCGAATCATGCATATCTTTTCGCTCTACCTTTCTTCGTATTTTTTCTTCATCTGATATCTCCGGACGCCCCATTACTACGAAGGATGATCCAAAAAAAGTTTACAAGGCAAAGGAAAAATGCTTTATCAACAATAGACACAGGATACAAATGGTAAATGAGACATATGTGGCGGTAACTTCTCTACATAATCACCAAAATTGTTGAGACATTTATCACTCCGCTGGACCAATTTGTTTAACCCGTCTTGGTAATAATAAGGTCCTTGGCTGTTGAGCCAGTTCTCGGCACCTTTTTGAACATCAACGTCTGATATGAACCTTGTTTCGAATAAGTGTTTCTTCAATGCCCGGAAAAGGAATTAGTCACTGGGAGCCAAATCGTGGTTCTATGGAGGTGACTCCAGACCTCCCACTTAAACGTTTCCAGCAATCTCTCTACCCGTTTCAAAAGAATAACATCATTTCGCCACCTGTTGTAGACTTATTTCTTCGTCCCCCGTACACTTCAGTAATTTGTCTGTGAAAGTCCGATGGGGACACATTCTTGGCCCATAGAAATCGTATCACGGCTCTCAACTCTGTGCGAGACCACTTCTCTAGAAGCCTTGCCATTACTGTCGCTGTTTGAGGTCTCAGTACTAACACTCTCTGCTCGAAAGACCGGTCTAAAACAATTAAGGCATCAGTCTCCACTCTGGGTAACAATATTCCCAACCACAATTTCTACTTTGCGAATGCTGCTGCTTGTAAACTTTTATTTGGATCACCCTCGTGTTTTTAAAAACAATAACAACACAGGGTTAACAAGTCTATTGCTTAGGTATTCATACGATTGTAAGTCCAAGAGACAGAAAATTTCCGTTACCGGAAAGCTATTCATTAATGGTGCCATAATCGGTGGGTCTAAAAGTAGAATTAAGCAATAATATTACTTAAAACTCATTTGCTATTAATTTGGCGTTAAGTAAAGCTTTATTTTTCCTTTTTTTTATTTTTTATTTTTGCCATTTTACCGTCAAGTGCAATATAAATACTTATTATTATGTAATAATAATTTTCATTAAATATGTCATACAATACTGGTAAAACAAGCATCAAATGTCATGAGTCATGTGATCATTATCTACCAATCACAAAGTAAATAAAACGCCATATATGCACAATTTTTTTTTATATAATAGATATATAAAAATTATTTATAACAAAAAAGTAAAGAATTGTACAAAATTAAATCTGCTATCATTTTTTTAAAAGAAATTTTTCAAGCTTGAATAGAATACAAAAACGATTTTTGTGAGATAAGGGTTTTGAAAGAGGGTGACAAATTTCCATTACAACAATGTGTAACTGATCATCACCATTACGTTTCTGGCATGAGTTCTCAATGAAATTTTTTACGGCGTCTCTTTCTTAATTTATTTTACATCTTTTTTTCTTGCAGCGAATACAATTTTTGACCAGTCCTATCTTGCAGAGAATTTCTTATAATATTTTGCAGTTTCATTAAGTAACAAAACGTTGAATTAAATTCAGTTATGAAAAAGTTAAGTGAATCAATTTGAAAAGTTCATACAGTGATTTGTTTACATTTGATTGTCACTGTTCGACAATATGTATTAAGTGCGATTTCTGTGTCATATACGTTAACGTTTTTTATCTATGGATACAGATGCAAACAGTGTGGTTATTTTGGAGATTAATTAAAGTTTTTAAAGTAAAGTTTTATGCATCATGCTGCTGTTTTGTCTCATCGCATTCACGTACTTATGAATAGACAGACAGACAGATAGATACTCTAACTGTTTCCAGATGGTTTTCGAAATTTCTTTCAGATCTATAAATTCTAGTGGAAAAGACACATACCAAATGCCAGTCATCACATTACATATGTTATTTACACATCACTGTGTTGTGAAATGAATACAGAAGGACGGACAGATTTTTCTTTGACAATTTTTATATAGCATTTCATGTAAATGTAAATGGTTCATTTAAATGTAAGAATCACCCATCAAATTTCAATTGATTAAATCGTTACATTATACAGTCAGCGTGAAATCTCTGATAGTCCGTGTGCATGTGAAATTTATAAGAAAATGGATAATTATATCTTCCACAACTTTCACGTCTATTATCTCTCAAAAATAGTTTTTGTATTATATTAAAACTTATCCTTTTAATGATATTCATTTCATTTTTACACAATCTTTTTCTTTATTTTTAATCATTTTCTTAAAATTTAATGCGAAACTAGTATAAATATTTTTCAAAGTTTTGTTTAAATACAAACTTATTATTGAAAATATTCAGTCGCTTCTTTTCGCCAATGTTAAAATTTTATAATTTCCTCAGTAATTTGTAGCATATTGATTCATTTAAATTCGCATTTTTCCTTTGTATCACATAAGAAGTCGAAATTTGAAAAAAATGAGTTCTATATCAATCTTTTAATAGCTTAAATGTGTGTACATCTATGTCTATCTATAATTATAATAAAATAGAATGTGTGTGTTGTCAATCTACATACAGGCAGACCGTTTGACCTACAGCTACCAAATTTGATACGTGTATACCTTGGAGGTCGAAAATGGGCAACTCGGAGATTTTTTTAAAAAAATTTTTAGTTAGAATTTTAATTAATTACAAATTAAGTGAACTTTTGGAGTTTTTCCGCCATAGCTTCCGAAAATAAAAATAAAACTAAAACTTAACCTGCACATGCACGTTACGCGTGGATGGGGAAAATTAGCTTTTATCAATGAGTTGCCATCATATTGACCAAAGCTCTGATTAAAATAGAAGTTAATTATTACTGCAAATTAAATCTAGAAAAATGTAATTTTTAGCACGTGACTGTATGAAATGAAATAAATAAGAAATATTATATTTTCTAAAAAAAGTAAATGCAAGACAACGTTTTCGATGATTGTTGACAATATCTATGTTGTTAATTCCATAAATCAGCTTTATTTAAAGCAAAAAGGGTTTAATACATACAGGATATCCATTCAAATCCGGGCCTAATGCCTTATTTGTAAATCTTTAAAAAAACCATACATACTGTTTACATGAAGCAAATAATTATATTTTATGCAACTTGGGTCAATAAATGTTCTGATGAATTACGAAATTTTTTCATGTTCTGCTCTGTGAGTCACATTTAAAAAAAAAATATTCTTGACACACTTCAGTGAACTAACCCAATCATTAAAATTGAATGATTAATGAAAATTTAAATATGACTATTCTACGAAAACGTCCAATTTTAGACCTTTCCATCCATTATCTTAAAGAAGATATCAATTCCTTGCCAATCAGTGGTCGAAATTTCTCCAAGGCTAATAATTAAATGAATGTGCTCGCGCGCGCGTATGTGTGTGTGTGTGTGTGTAAACCTTTGTGGTCGGTAATGTGCACTTCAAAGCAATTTTTTTGAATTTTTAATTAAAATTTTAATTAATTAAAATTAAGCGAAATTTCGGTATTTTTCAACTGTAGCAAAATATTACAGCACAAAATTGATTTTTACATCATATTAAATTTTAAAAGAGTAATCTTTTCAATGATACTACTGTTTTTAACCTACAAATTAAATTTCTATTTTTAATGAATTTTTTTAAAAAAATAGTTTAATTATATTTTTCAACAATTTATTTCGCACAAAATAAAAACAAAATTTAAGCTGCACAAGCACGTTATGCATACATGGGAAAAAATTAAGCTTTTATCAGCGTGTTACCATCACGTTGACAAGAACTAAAAATAAAAGATTAAATTAACGCTTACAACAAACTGAACCTAGAAAAGTGTTATTTTTAGCACTTGTCTGTATAAAATGGAATAAATATGAAATGTGATGTCTTCTATAGAAAAAATAAAGGCGAGAAAAAGTTTACCATGATGTTTTAAAATAGATATATCATTAATTCAATAATTCAGTTTTATTTAAAGCATACATAGTTTATTTTATTTTATTTAAGACATATCTGTAGAATATCCCCTCAGGACCCAATAACTAATTTCTAGAACTTTATTTATTGGCGTATATATCTGATAAAAAATGGTCTAAATGAAATAAATAATCATATTTTATGTAATTTAAGTCAGCTAATGCTCAGATGAATTACGAATTTTAAATTTTTACATAGATCTTCTGTCCTATGAATAATATTTAACAAAATATTTTTGAGACATTAATGTTTCAAATAAAAAGAATTGTACACCAATCAAGTAAATCAATCACTAAAGATGACTGATTTATGAAATTTTGAATATCTCTATTCAATATAAACGGGCGATTTCATCGACGATCTCAAAAAAGATACGCCAGGGTTTCTAGAGAGTGTTTGGCCTATGATTATGAAAATGTTGATTGTTCTAACTTTGTAATATAAAAACTTCATACATCGGACAGATTTCAAAGAAACTGTTTATTCATTGAAAAGTTTTAGTATGAAGAGGATTTCGCATAATATGATCCTTTAGTACTAAAGGACTGTCTAAAATTTAAACTTCATAATTTTTTCAAAAATGCATTTATTGACTGAAATAAAAAAATATACATTTTTTTTATTTTCATTATTTAAATCATTTGAAAGTAAAACTCTAAATTGAATTTTATGACGAATCAGAGAAACTTTTGTTGAATAATTCGTTGAGATAATATATAAATTATGAAAATTATTCTGTAGCGCACATAAAATTTCAATGTCGAACGACTCTGCTTTTAGTTCTCACATGTAAAAAAAAAGGTTGGTTACAGTTAAAAATGTTTTTATATTAATTGCAGTTTAACATTTTCCGTTTAATTTAAAGTTGAAATTTTATGAGCACTGCGAGAAAATTAGGTTTAGAAAGAGATATACGTTGTACAATGAATAGAACTGCTTAAGGTCTACATAATAGTATGAAAAAGTTATATAACTATCAAAATTTGAAGTTTAAAAATATTTTGTGGAAATTTTCTGTAACTATCATGAGAACAAGTTACATAAAATATTTAATTGAAAATTTTAGCGATCATCAATATTGGCGAACCGGCTGGTCACCAAAGAGGACTAGTCCATAGTAAAAGTTATTATAAAGTTCATAACAATTCATTGGGTTTTTTTTCCATGGCATATCAAAATAGCATGCATAAAATCATCGCAGATTGCCAAGAAGCCAGCTCATTTGAGTTCTATCAAATGAACTCTGGTAACAAGTCGAATGCGAAATTAATCACATTGTATCAAATGACCATTGATTCATATCATTCAACGTGTGTTATATTATCAATTCTATTTGATGTCTCTTTTTATTGTAAAACTATTTAAATATTTTCATCGACTCAACTTTAATCTCTGTGTCTTGTTTTCTCATAAATCATCACTAAGTGATTTCTTATATAATTAGATCACTTGATATAAACTATCTCAAATAATTATCTCTAACAAAGAGAAAGAGGATTATGTCTTAGACAATGAATTTATCATTATTTAGTGATAACCAACACTAATTTTAATAGTATGCTATTATTTTTTCTTCATATTAAACAGTGATTAATGAAGCTTGGTTTACTGTTCTGAAAATTAAACCACATATCAGTTTTCACTTCTTTCTCTATTTATTGCTGGCAACAAAAATTATATCGTTTGGCAAACTATCGTTTCAGTATACACCAGAAGAAAGAAGGAAAAAAACATCTGCTCCTAGAATTTCAACTCGGTAATTGCCAATGTTCATTTTATACTAATTCTTTTTTTATTTTGTTGGTGACATTTCACCAAACGCTGCAGCTAATGTGTCCTCTAATTATAAAGAAAGCAAAGGAGAAAAAATATATTGCCATCGCCGTATCTGATAAAGGAAATAAATAAATAAAATCTAAAAAAATTGGGAGAAAAATATATTTGCGGTATCCATAACTGGTCTGCCTTTTCGGCCGCGGTGTTGCACTTGATTTGTGTGGTGAAACAAGTCAAGTTGATAAAAAGAAATGTTGATAGCAATAATTATCTTCCGTAATTTACGGTAATTATATCTTTATTAATAGACTCGTCTTTTCCGAAACATGGAATGAATATTTCTTGCGAAGTTTTCACATCGACGGAGATGTCCCCTTAAAATTGTTATAATATACTTGATGATAAATGTATCGACGAATTTTACACTTATTTTCTATCAAACGAAAATAATTTTATTTTATTTATTTATTTTTTTTAGTGGCCGATGAAAGTTAAAAGTGATGCTTATTATTATTTTTGCTTTTATTTACTTATTTATTCACATAGAACTAGTGAAAGACTAGTAAAGCTTCTTTTTCTTTTCCTATCCAATTTTGTTTTGATAAAAACATCACTCTTGCTTAAGATATCATGTTTTATTTATATATAAAAGTTGATATGAAACTATAAGTTATGAAATTAAGTGGTTCCTATGAACTAATTGGCAATGTTATACTCCAAATGGAATGCCTTCCTGAAGTTCACACGTTCACTGCTCCGAAAATATATATAAATTCAAATTGTATTGCTATCAATATATTTTAAATAATTGGCAAAACCAGAAACCTCCGACCATTAAATCTAAATTCGTTAATTTTTATTTTCTCCTATATAAAGTATAAAGAAAGTATGGCAATCGTCAAAAAATTCAAACTCAAGATTTTGAAACATCTCCACTTTTTAGATCTCTTTGAATTCGAAAAGCACATTTTATCTGTCTGTACATTTATCTGTCTGCGACAAAGAAAACTCAAAAACGCTTTGAACTAGACAGCGGAGCGTTCAGCTAAATACCTTGAGTGGATGAAATTTGGTATATGGTTTTTACACTAAATTTATACTAGAACAAGTCCGTGTGTCCTGCTGTTCTTCTGTTATTTCCGAGGAGGGGAGTTACAAGAATATCAGTACCAGGGTCCCCAACAGTCTTATTGCTGTTCTCACAGAATCAATGGAATGCTTACTGAATTTATATTTTTCTAATATACAAATTTTACAAAAATAATGGCTTTTTTTTGTGGTTTAAATCATTAATACGTCAAATATTTCCTAAGAAAGGCTAGAAAAATTTCATTAAAATTTTGAAATCATTTTAAAATGTTTTGCGATTTTTCATATTGATACATTTTAGAAGAAAAAACCGTCTGCATCGAATGCTTATTATACAGTTATATTTAATATCCAAAAAAGACCAAACTTTTTTTTTTGTAAAATCGTGTTCTTACGATTATTTTTCAATCTTACCTACTTAAGAACCGATAATTTAAATAAAGAAAAATCATGAATGCACTTAGTTTTACATGTTACAGCATATTGTTATTCAAAACAATCTGCTATATTACAGTATTCATTTTACAGTTTATCTATCATTACTTATATTTTTGATCTTACACTCACTTTTTACCATGATGAAATGGGGTTCGAGATGACGCTATATGACATTGACCGCATGAGAGCAGATAGAAACAGGCGCTAGTAGTATATATATATATATATATATATATATACCGCTCGCTACAATTTTCAGTTAAATATTTTAAGTAACTGGTCTCTTAATAGATTCTCAAACAAAACATTTTTAATCATCAAATTTTGATAGTCATACCAAACTTATACTGTTGTTTAGATCGTTTCGTTCAATTTACCATATATATATTTTGCTAATTTGTTGTCATTTCCGGTAAAACGTCAACATTAATTTAAAGTGAAAATGATGAAATTGCAATTAATATAAAGATATTTTTTAATAAAACCAAGCGTTTTATTTTATTTATCATCTTTATTGTTATTTATTTATTATTATTATTATTGAATATGAGTATTGCAAACAGAATCGCTCGGTATTTAAGTCTTATGTGAACTACAAAATATTTTTCATAATTTATGTAATATCTCAAACAATAATTCAACAAAGATTTCTCAGATTCAGCATGAAATTCAGTTTCTCGTTTTGCTTTCAAAAGGATTGAAATGAAATCAATAATAATATTTTGTTCCGGCCTATAAATATATTTCAAAAATTATGAAGTCTACATTTAATACAGTAAGGTATCTTATTCTGAGAAATATTCTGGACACACCAAATTTTAAATAAATGAATGAATGTTTCTATTTTCCACGATCAACTAAGAATTATTTATGAAGTTTTAAATGTTAACAATTTAGAAAAACTCAACATTTTCATAATCTTAGGCCAATTAATCTTGAGAAACCTGCGCGCTGATTGGCGTATTTTCTTTGAAACGATCGATGGAAAATCTAAAATTATCTTTTTTTTATTGAATAGTGATATTCAAATTTTTATAAATCAGTCAGTTTAAGTGATTAACTCTTTTATCTAAAATATTAGTGTTTCAAGAACATTTTGTTAATCGTGATTTCCACAGCAGAAGCTTTATGTGAAATCAAAAATTCGTTATTTATTAGAGCATTTATTGAATCAAGTTATATAAAATATAATCATTTTCAATTTAGACCATTTTAGTAAATCTGTGTCTTACTAAAGATTTACAAATTATCTGTGTGGCCCTGATTTGAATGGATATCCTGTTCATATTAAACAAAACTTGCCCTAAGATAAAACTGATTTATTGGATTAATAATATAAAGAGTGTAAAAGATAATAAAATAATTTTTCTTGAATTTATTTTTTAAAAGAAATAATATTTTTTATTTGTTTCATTTCCTACAGACACGTGCCGAAAATTATATTTTTGCAGATTTCATTTCCAAAAAAATTTAATTTATTTTTAATTGGAGCTTTAATCAATGTGATGGCAACACTTTGAAAAAAGCGAATTTTTCCCCATGAATGCGAAACGTGCTCGTGCAGCTTAAATTTTATTTTTATTTTGTAAGAATAAAATTGTTGAAAAATATAGTTAAAATATTTATTTAAAAATTCATTAAAAATAGAAATTTAATTTTAAGGTTAAAACATTGGTTTCATTTAAAAGATAAATTTTTGATCTTAAACTTGATGTAAAAATCTTTTTTGTGCGGTATTATTTTCGGAAGTTATAACAGAAACACGCCAAAATTTCGCTTAGTTTTTAAATAAATAAAATTCGAATTAAAAATTCGAAAAAATAACCCCCAGGTGCACATTTCTGACCTCCAAAGTATACACGTGCCAAATTTGGTAGCTGTAGGTCAAACGGTCTGGCTTGTAGAGCGCCAACACACACACACGTGGAGCTTTATTATATGTATATTATTATATGTTTTTGAATAAAATCGCATTTTTTAGGAAAGACGCCTATACAGATAAGCTAAAAAAAGCAAAACCTTATCTAAATATAAAATGTGATAAAAAATTAGAGCCGTCTCCGAGATACACGAAATAAATTTATATATAAGAATGAATTGCTGGCTTAAAGTTATAAGATTAATACTTGAAGCGAAAGCGTGTTTGCTATCCATTTGTCCATTCGTACTTCAGGGAAAATTTTTTAGAATAAATATTCCGAAGTTTGACATAAATATAGTTTAGAGGGTAAAATCCTTCATCACAAAGCAATTTTTCCCGATTCTTGAATTGGTTTTAATTAATCAAAAATAAAACGAAATGTTCATAGTATTAGTGGTAACTTTTGAAAATATTACATCAAGCAAAAATAGTTACAAATTGCGAACTATACTCCCTTAAAATTAATTAATAAAAAATAAATGCAGCAACATTAAAATTCAAACACTTCTTTTTGATAATA
>JAPMOR010084811.1:0-83540 GCA_026543865.1 Argiope aurantia
TCTTTTCATTAGTACCAATTGAATTGTTATGCAGGGTTCTTTTTGTCCAATTTCAATTAATTTTCAAACTGTATTTAAACTTATTTTGCAACATATTTCACGATTGTAAAGAAACTCTTATCGTTTTCAGTGTTGCTTTTAATATTTCATTCTGGACTTTTCTTCTTTCATTGATATTGAAAATTTGATGATACGACTTATTTTTAGATTTTGAGTAGATTTCTATTTAAAATATATTCGTAATAAATTATTTGAAACTTTGAAATATTATCAATTGAGGTTTAATTTCACAGATTGACAGTAATGACTTATTTTTAAGATATCTATTTTTAAAAAGCTTTAATAAGAAAATTTTTGTATTAGTTGGGGTTTAATAACTTCTGTGCCAAATTTAGTTAATATTTTAGGGTAGACGGTAGAAAATTAAGCAGATGCAGAGCGCAGTGATCATAATGGTGTAGGCTTTTAAAATAATATTTATTACATGCCTATCAAAACTTGAATTTGAAATATACTTTGTTGCGGAAACCATTGAGAACCAGTTAAATAATATATTTATTTCATTTAAAATTTTAATATTAAAACTTCAAGCATCTTGTTCTGCTTGATTAGATTACAAAATTGCTCAGAAATTGTGTTTCACTTTTCTTTCTTGTTGAAGTAATCAATAAATTGCGAATGATCTGTCGGACTCTTTAATCAAAACAGACCGACAAGAGCACTCTTCTTTTCTATCAAGACAGGCATAAACAACACATCTTCGATCACCCCGTTATCTTCTGGAATATTTTCGAAAGGAGCAGCCTTCGCGGGTCAGCCATATTTGGGTATGCATGCCTGCGTCCTTCCGACGAGAATAACCGCAGTGTAAACCATGCTTAACCAGTGGAACAAACTGCTGCGTACTTTCTGGTTTATCTTCTTAGTTCCTAAATTATTTAAAAAAGGGGTATGTTGGATTTGCTTAACAATCTTTTTGCAGAAATTATAACACATGCCATTTCGAAATAATTGCTAGGCAACACACGTATTAAGAGGTTCTTCTTTCAATTATTAATCAATTTAGTTTCGCATTTAAACACATTTTGAATGTTATCAAAATGTCAATGGCTTAGTTTAATTTTTTTTTTATTTCAGTAACAATCTGAAAATATTTTAATTGTTTAATTTTAAATATGTATACCATGAAAATAAAAACTAAAGTAATAAAATTCTTCTAAACTGAACTGTAATTATTAGTTAATGATTAAAGAATTTAATTATGATGAGAAATAATAAAGTAAATAATAAACTTCCAACGATTATAAATAAAAATTATGTTGCAGATCTTGCCAAGTGGAAGCTAACTTATATAGGCAATAAATTATTAATATTCCAATACATTGTGACTTAATAATTAACCATATTTTAATCAACGGTTTTTATAATTCGTTGAGTCCCGTTGTCTTTAAACATTGAAGTCGTATTATTTTATAATTCAAAGAATTTATATTTTTTAAATAAATTTATTTAACTACCAGTTAATAATACTTTTTAATAGACCTTTTTGCGTGCTTCTCCGGCGATTCTATGCAGTTGTCTAATCAGAAATTCGCCTCTGCTACTAATAATTCTCTTAAAAATGATTTCGAAATTGAACCTCGGAATTTACTTATCTCATGGATATGGATTGGAATATTTATATATTATGAATGTGGAATATTTTTATTTTTATTCAATTATTAATACTAAAAAAAGGAAAAGAAAAAAAAAGGTGAGGTTCCTGTAATTTTAAATATGGTTGGGGAAAGCTATGAGAGATGAGATTATCTAAGTAATTTCATGTTATTCAAAATTATTTTTTATTATTTGTTTCATTTAGAACCTTTTCACTGGTTCTTGGCCTTATCCAATCTCGAAATATTGAAATTTACCAATTTAAAGCTTTTTTTTTTTTTCTCCTGACCAAAATGAATAATTCATAGCAGTTTTTGCAAATTTGCCTATCGACATAATGTAAATATTGCTTCAGTTTGACTATTTTTAGCTGAGTAATTATATTGATTTCTTTATGATTTACTGAGGTATTTTCACTTTGACTTGAGATGATTAAATAATATGTCTCAATGTCGACATTTACTTGATTTGATAATTTATTTAATACATTATTTATTTTACCCTCTAACACAATATTATTTATTTATTACTATTTCACCTACTCTAAAGGGTGTAAGGATATAGGAAAGTTTACCGCTATATACAATTTTTTTAAACATGTTTATTTTATATAGCAATTAGCGAAGTCTCTAATTGTTGCGCGGAATTTTTCCAAGTTCTGTTAGGATGTTCATAGAATGGCATGGTATAGAACTCCCTGTTATATACACATGGAAAAAAAATGAAAATAATTATACGGTTCAATAATAAAAAAATACATATATGAGGCGACTGTTTAAACAAATACGGAAAAAGTTCTGATTTTCAGACTTTTTGGATCCTATGAATTCATTGTATTTTATTGAAAGGAGGACGAGCCGAGGAGAAAGAATATTTATAACATTTTTTAGGTAATGAAGAATAACTTATATAAAGAGAGTTTTGTATCTTTGTGTTTCTTTGCAATAAAATCCGAAACATTTCTCTTTAGTAAATGATACTGAAATCGTTGGATTAAATATTGATTAAGATATAACACTTATGTGATTGTCTATAATGATACCTTGATCTATTATACCAATAAACTATCTGACCACTATGTTGCATACTTTCGCACTCTATTTTTTTTTAACTGACGAGCTGGCGATTTTAGTTATATAATAGAAATCTCCCCTTCTCACTTTGAAAGGAAAAAATATTTTCTTTTATTATATTCCATATTTATACTGTTTGATTTATTATAACCAAAGATGGCCTCCGACCGTAACCTTCGGAAACATGTCGTCCGGCACAAATCAGCATCTCCGTGTTTCAATGTCAGTCATCGGTTGTGATGAATAGATTAGAAGAATCTCATTGATGAGCCTTTGTGAATGATATCTGCCTGCTCCACATTTAGGTTGGATCTGTTTACACTGCGCCGAAATTAAAAGAAAACGCCGCCGCCTGTATTCATTCAGGATTCAGCTTGTTGAGAGCATTCATTTTCTGATTCCGAATTCAACGATATCGATTGTTGCTATTACAGCGATGGCAGCAAAGAGAATATAATGAAATGCAAACCAAGTTGCACAGTTCATATTATTGCACTGAATATGGGATCATGCTATTCAAGAAAAATGAATGAAAATTTTTTTATCAGGGTAATATTTGACTTGAATCGAAAGATGGGTTGCTTGTTTGTTGTTGGTAGTATTGACCAACATGTATGGCATCTGTTTCGTTCTCAAACCACCTTCAGGTAGCTTCAAGACTGGAGATTAATTTTTCTTAACTAATTAATAGCTTGAAGCGGTTGCTTTTTATAGATATTCTTTAAAAAAAAGAAAGAAGAAATACCATAGTTAATGTATTGTCCAGTTTGCATGTGCGATCCAATTCACAGATGCCTTTTTATGTTTGCTAATATTGAACCTCGTGTAGCATCATTAGTTAATACAATATACAAGGCGATAGTACAGCGATCCGCCAAGAACAGAGAGAAAAGGTGCCAAAATGACCGGTAATGAATTTGGGGAGTTAGATTGGTATGATTTGCTGTATAAAAAAAGAATTCAAGAATGACTGATAAAAAAATTACGGAGAAATTAAAATTTTTTTAGAAAAATACTACAATATATATAGCTGTAGTGTTATTTTTCATTTTTTTTAGTATGTGTATATGAAGTTTTTTTTTTTTTTTAGTATATTTAGCGCATTAAGGTTATTTGCTTAGAATATACCATTTTTCTTAAGCCTAGTTACAAAATAAAAAAATAAAATAAAACTTGATAAAAAAAATGCGGAAATTCTTAGGAGAGAGGAGGATTATAGCGGCGGTGAAAGAATAACAAAAATGTATCACATAGGGGAAGAGCGCAGCTTTGGCCTTTCTGCCAGGAATGATGAATCTCCTCTATACAACTATGTCACTGCAGCTCAGTTTTTGATGCCGATTCGAATTTGATTCAGTTCATTTATATATCAACTTACATCTAAAATTTGCAAGCATATTGAAAAGTACAATAATTCTTATTTGCATAAGTTCTGTAACTTGTACTTAAAAATGAAAACCACAAAAACACCTGATATCCCTAAACTGTTTTAATGCAATGTAAGTATTTTATACACTGTTTTAACTAAAAACTATTTCTTGATTGCTCGATCCAGCATTTTTAAATAATAATTAAGTTATTCTAAAATCTGTCAGCTCAGAGCCTGCCATATGTTAGTAATTTGCTAATTGGCTCGTAGTCGGTCTGTGCAGATATCTTTTATGCCATTTTCTCGCTCGAGCTGACATGTTATGCGTCAAGACTGCCAGATTTGTGTGAAATTTATGTCTTGTCAAAAGTTTGTCCATTAAATTATGTAATTAAAATTGTTAGTAATTTTATTTTCCTTCTGAACTTATTTTATAAGTTTAAAAAAATACGTGATTCATTTTATCAGTTGTTGCTTTTTTCCTTCGTGGAAGGGGAAAAAAAACTTTTTTTAAGCTAATTCAATTAAATGACAAAGGAACGAAAAACTAAACGAAGCGCTAATATGGCAGGTTTAGTTTAAACTTGATCTGATAAAGAATGAGTAGTAAATTTATTTATTTTTTACCAACTGTCTTTATTAATTTTCTATTTAGCCGGAATATTGATTGTGTCATTTCAATTTTTTTTTTTTTTTTTTTTTTTTTGCATAGCTTTTATTTTATTCATGATTCTTTCAAAAAGGTATTTTTAAGTACCTAGTTATAATAGATATCAGGGTCTGGTTATTTTATCAACCTTAACGTATTCTGTTTATTATATAAATTCTGCTTTTTAGTAGAGAGAAATTCTATAATGCTGTTAGCTTTCCGGTTACTCTATCATCCAACTGTATATCATCTTTCGCTGCAGGGCCACGGTGGCCTGGTGGTAAGGTCTCGGCTTCGGAACCGCGGGGTTTCAGGTTCGATACCCGATTCCACCGAAGAACCGTCATGTAAGGGGGTCTGTTGCACGTTAAATCGGTCCTGACCAAACGTCCTTCCGCTGGTGTGGAGAGGGGGATGCCAGCTCAGGTGTCGTCCTCGTCATCTGACTGTGATTCAAATGACGAGGTCCGCCCCAGAATAGCCCTAGTGGTGCTTTACAACGGGACGTTAATATAACTAAACCAAACATTTTTCGCTGCACTGTAGTTTTACTGTTTCCCCCCCCCCTCATGTAAATTGCGGCGTTAAAAAAAAGAATCTTTCTTATTTAAAAAAAAAAAAAAAAAAAAAAAAAAAAAAAGAAGGAAAGCATGCTTTATATTTCATGAAACATTGGAAATGCGTTAAATCTACTGCATCACTGAAAAATCTATAGTTGATTTTTTTTTAATTGCCAAAATCAAAAAGAAAAAAAAAGCAAGACAATTGAATTGGTATCATCAAAAAAATTTTTTTTTTAAATTTTAAAATTGTGTAAAAATTAGTTTTATTTAATAATGTTTTCGAGAATTATCGCGAGAAAACATTAAAAAAAAACCTCGCTTAGTTTAAAAAATTTAATTGAAATTTCAAAAACAAAAAATAGCACTGAAGTGCAGTTTTTATCTTCCAAAATCTATTTGTGTTAAATGAATTGTTATAGCTTAATTCAATGAAACGCAAAATTTCGAAAAATAGAAATATCCATGTTGCACGATTTTTTTTAAAGTTAATTTTTTTTCAAACTGAAAAAAGTTGGTTTATTTTTATTAATAAAGAAATAACATGAAAATATAATAATAATTCAATGAACATTTTTTTTGTTGTTATTGGATTGATGTCAAATAATTCCATCGTGTTGCATGAGTTCATGAATAATAGTTAAAAAAGGTGGCTCGAAAAATATCCACCTTTTATATTTAAGCACCAAAAGGATTTTTATAATTCCACCCCGCTTCAAAGATTTAAACGGTAGCAAAATCTTTAAAACATAGTGATTTGGCCGTAGAACGCTTACACACAAACATTCTCCTTTATTTTGAATAGAGATTTTAGTTTGAAATACTGGTTGATTTTGTGTCAGAAACTAATTGAAATGTCTTTTCTCCTTTTTAGCTGATTAGCGGAGTCGCTCATGACCTAGATTTGATGCTCCAGGATTTATTTCCTGATGCCATCCCATCACCTTTGAGAGAACAGTATGGATTTACGGACGACATCGCGTTGGACCACGAATCCTTTGCCAAGTGAGTATCTATTGGATGTCTTAATTCATGTCCAGTGATTTTTCTAAAGTAAGTGCCGCCCAGAGTATGGAATTATTTTCCCACCATTCATTTTTTTAAATATAAATGCACACATTTGTTATGATGGCGCCTCCGAGACATTCATACCTTCTTTGACCGCTGTCCGATGTGCCACTGCTCATATCCCTCCTATCAGATAGTTTGGTTTAGTTATATTAACGTCCCGCTTTTTTAAAGCTATAATAGGGCTATTTTGGGACGGACCTGGAAATTTTGAACCGCTGTCAGATAATGAGGATGGCACCTGAGCTGCCATCTCTCTCTCCAAACTTACACACTACACCAATGGGAGGACATTTGGCCCGTATTTAATGTGCACCAGATCCGCTTACACAACGGTTCTTCGGTGGAATCGGATCTCAAACCAGGAACCTTCCTCTCCCAAAGACGAGACCTTAAGACCAGGTCCCCTACTATCAGGAAGAAATACTTTTGGTTTCTGTTTTTTTTTTTTTTTTTTTTTCTTTTTATCTTACTTTCCGAAATTGCCGTGACCCAAACATACAGTGTAATTCCTTACTGTTATCATCCCAACTTTATTCGACATGAAATTGTGTTTCGTCAGTAATTTTTCAATGTTCCGTTGTAGTCATGCAACTTCAAGAATTTGAAATCAGCTGCTGAATGATTATGGGAAGGCTACTATACGGAGGTTTCAACCCTGCATATGCTCTCATATCCCCTTGTGAATCGTAGGGTTCTCTTTTTACCACACATTTGCATAAACTGCAAACTGGAACCAACAAGGTTTTTGATTCAGAAATATGCCGTGGTGTCTATTTTTCTTTGAAATCACGTTGGAATAATTTTTAAAGATTATATAACAATGGAAAGTTCTGTAACACATAAGTTTTCATCATAGTAAGTCATTCAAACGGGTTGCAATTCCAATCGATTTCATACTCTTTTTCGTATTATAGTCTGTAGATGTGTAGTAGGACCTGTATAGCCTGGTGGCAGAATGTAGACTACTGTACATGGTCAGAAAGTCGTGAGTTAGAGACTTGTTTCCTGTTTTCGTATGCCTTATGTATGAGCCTCGCGCACATTTAAAGTTCATTTTTGGTGAAAATATTCTCACGTTAAATTTGATTTGCCAAATGAATGCCGCGTTTGAAATAGACTGAGATTTATTTGGATTGCTATTCGACTTCTGGAATAATTCTTTGAATTTAGACTTTAATGACAAAATTTTCTACGTCGTCAAAATTTTCTACGTCGTAAGTGGAGGAATTTTAGATTTATGAGTAAAGATATTTTCATGATAAATTTGCTTAGAAACACTTGTTCGTAATTCGGCTAGTATTTTTTTTTAGATGAATGTTAATGTTAAAAATGTCTTCACACATTAGAAGTTAGAAAAGCAAGTGTCTTCATATGTACCGCCCTTTTTCTCTTTTAAATTATTTGAAGGTTTATTTAGACGAAATTTTTTTGTGTGTGTGTGGAAGCAATCAAAAACGTATGGATCATCATCTTCTATATGTAAACTTTACAAATATTTGTTTATGGATTTTTTTTATGTACAAGTATGTATATTGTTTCCTTGTTTCTTTATTATAAATATATAATTTTGTTTCTTCTACCTTTATCCTTTATGAGCGTAGTTTGTATATACTGAAACTTATCTACTTGCTGATTCATGCCAGATTTGCACTCTTTGTGTAAGCTTGGGGAAATAATAATAACCAACGGGATTGGTCTCCCCAAAATTTTCTGACATATATTCTCTAATAAAGGTATTATTCCCGAAAATGCCTTGTAAGGCATTCGTGTACAGTAGGTACGAAATATTAACCTTTACCGTGAATTTAGCATTTTTTCGGAATCTATCGTGTGATCCTTAGCGAGTTTTTTTGGCTATTAATCCCTGCCTGGCGGTTAATAGTATCTGAAAATCTATTTCGAATTTTAGACGAGTTTTCCCAAACGATTCAAACAAAAGTTTGACAAAAAAAAAAAAAAAAAATTACAATTATAGTCCCATACCAGATTTGATACTTTTAAATCTATCCGTTTTTGAGTTATCGCGTTTATATGCTTCAGAAAGTACAGACTGATAAACGTTCAATCTTTTTTTTTTTTTTTTTTGGACGTGACTCGACATTTGATGGGTGTCTACAACGTAGATATTAAATCTGTGTGCAGAATTTTATCCGTCTAACTCTGTACATCTTGTAGTTAACTTTTATTCGAACAGCCGGAGTTCCTCAGAATAGATCTTGCTCAAAATTTGATAGAAATTCGATATAAAGATCTGTACCAAATTTCATCCATCTATCCCAAAACATTTTTGAGTTTCCTTTGTCACAGATAGACAGTTATGTTTTCCAGAAATATGTGTTTCGAACTCGGGGAGCTCTAAAACGTGGAGGTTCATCAAAAGCCTCGAGTTCGAATTTTTTGACGATTACTATATTTTCTGCGACTATTGAAGTATATAAGAAAATATATAATAGTCTTCTACTCTTGGAATGATTCAGAAGGATTAAATTTGTCTTCAGTAGCCTTTGTCCATTTTGAAAATGGAAAACTAATATGTCAAATCAATTAATCTGTCATTAAATTGTATAAGTGTGCGTCTATCAAATGGTATTTTTAAAAAAATTTGTTGCTTATTTCCAAGTCTAATTTTTAGGGGGGGATTTAAAAAATAATAATAATGGGGATACATTTTTCTGTTGGTCTTATAGGTCTCTTCAACTTAAATTTTTTGTGAACTTATTTAATTTAAAATAATTTTTAATACTCAGTATAAAAGCAAGTAATATGTACCTAGTCTTTTAAGTGGTTATGAGATTCATTCTTCATTTTTTTTAAATCGTATAATGTTTGCGAACTGCTCCTAATATAAATTTTTGACACCTTTGATTTGAAAACTTAAAATTAGTAGTACTTTCAAAACTTTTATTGGCTAAATAAAATCGTAAAGAACTTTTAATCCGAACTATTTTAGACGCATCAGATGGATCTTTTTTTAATCAAATAATAAAACAAATTCTTGTTATTTATAATTGGACCATACGAAACAAACAAATTTGTAGATTTGATCTGGGAAGTAGAAAATTATCAATGATCCGTGCCTTATACATTTCAACACTATGCACAGGCCTTAATACTTTTGCTTATATTTTTAAGAGATAAGGCTGTTATCAGTTTCAAATAACTCCTGGATGGTTTGTCTTGAAATAAAACTAATAAAATAGAAACACTCCTTGATTTTGCATATGACGCGACGTTAGAAATACTTTTTTGCAGCTAGTCTGTGCAATGGTTTTGAGGAATGGGTTAGGTTAAATAGTGTATTTTAATTCAGTGCGCGTCTTCAGTGCACGTCAGTGGTTAAGATGATTCTCCTGAGGAAATGCCTTTGCTGTTGTGGTAAGAAAAAATCCACCTTGAAAGACTTTTTAAATACTGTTTGTAGATTAATATAAATTTAAATCAGTCTTACGAAAATGCTTTTTAAATATTTTTTGATAGAAAAAAAAATGAGAATATTTAGAGTCATGTGTATATCACTTTAATTATATGTTTTCATAAAAACGTCTATATGCATTAGAATTGATGCATTTTTTCCCCTTCTGTATTGATATCAAATGAGCAGTCATTGACCCATTTTATTGAAAATAATTGTGTTCTTCATAAATATTTTCAATCATATAATTTCTATTTATTTATTTATATGGCCATCTTTAAGTATTTTCATTATATTTTTAGATTTTTCTATTCTAGCAAAGATTACAAAGTTCTATTTAAAGCTGAATTAAAAAAAAAAAAAAACTTTTTGTACTATATTACCTTCCCAAGTGAGAAAGGTTTTCGAGATACTATTTCCATTAGAAAAATGTTGATCCCACCTAAAATTGAAAATTAAACAAGGGAAAAAAAAGTTTTATCCAAAAGAAATTTAATACAAAATAGTTATTTCAAAAATTAAAACAAAATCTTTTTAATCAATATGATTTTTTAAAGTAGCCTTTATGTTGCAAGGTAAGTAATAATAAACATTAAAAAAAAAGAAATTTTGAAAACCTAACAGTTTTGACGTGCAAACTCTGTCTATGCAATTACGATCCGCAGTTTAAAAATCTTCCTCGTAAAATACCAGTCTTTTCTCCAATAATTCTTTCTCCTCCCCTCTTTTAATTTCAAGGTTAAATGAAACACGGCTGCCTCAAAGGATGAAATGAATATTTTTGGGGAAGGCCAAATGTTAAGGTCGTGTGATTTATCTTATTCTTAATATTTTAGACTGACCTGATTTAGAATCTGTTAGCTAGAGAGCACAATAACTACAAAAAGTTAGGAGTTAGATAAATAAAATTTGGCACTGAGTTTTAGCTTCTAATGTGTTGTTAATATCAAATTTTAAACAAAATCCTTCAAAACGTTTGACCAATAGGATGACCGTTTGTTGACCTTCACATTTGTAAAATATAATTACTTAGCTAAATGGAATTTGGTATATCAACTTGTGAGTATAATCGTTGTCTAAATCGATTGACAAAAAGGCTTCCAAAATGCATATTTGGACTTCTTCATTATTAGACTCCGAAAATAGAAATCTGGACTTTCGTGGCATTTATGGATTTGCTCTAGGTCCACAAATTTTTATGCTGCGGGAAGATGGATACATTTTTATTGTGGAGTATACGAGAAAGTTTTGGAGAAAGCAATTTCGCTTATTATTTTACTGACTTGGAAGAAAAAGTATTTGTTTGTACTCACTGTATTGTTATTTCCATATATTTGCTGTTATTTAGACCGTAGATGTTGATGAATGCAGTTATAACTAAGTAAACGTTAAAAAATAAAAATAAAATAGGAACCTGATTTTTACGCTTGACAAATTATAAATATATTATCCCAATATTTTATAATACATAGAATTTGTAATTTTTACAAATTTATTTCGCCGCATGACTTTTTAATCAAACTACTCAATGCCCTAGCTACATCTTTATACCTACCGGAAATCCGCTAACAAAAGGAAGAACCATAAATTGATATCCTTGATTGAAGTGCCTAATTTACGTACAAGCAATACACGTTATGACTTAGGGCGCGCTTTCATGAAAAAACCCTTAAAAAATCATTAGAGTGAGCAAATTCTTTATGTACTAAAAATGCTACTTAAATGTACTTATTAAGGGTCCTGCGTCTCAAATAGCTCAGAGCCTTATAAAGTCTAAATTCAGGACTATTTGATTATCTGCGATTTTTATAACTATTTATAATTAACCACTTGCTGTGGCAAAGGATTCACGAGTGCGCAGTTCATAACACAAAATATCCAATACCTTACAGAAATGGGAAAAAGCTTTATATCTTCTAAATGAATTAATTTTAGATCAAAAACTGGGCTCCTATAAACTATGTTCCAGAAAACAATCTCAGTCAAAGGGTCGCGTACTTCATTTTCATTTTTGTCATAGTTGCCTGTTGACGTGTGTGGCACGTTGTTGGCGATTCTATAACAAAAGCGTGACACGTCATCTTTCCACCGCAAGTGTTTAACTACTTGTTAATGTTGCATTAATGTTTGATGCATGATTCTCAAATTTTCCACAGCCATGCCACTCTACTGGAGCAGTTCATGCGAGGAGCTGGACCGGATGCCGCCTTCCTCGAAGGTGGGCCTTCGGATGCGTGCGGCGAGTACCGAAGCCGTAAGTCCCTGTTTGCGGAGACCCCAACCTCAGACAGCTGCGATGGTAGGACAACCCCTACTAGCACTTCCTCCCCTTCGCCTCCGCCTCCTGCACCTCCCCCTCGGTCTGTGCCTTCTCTTCCTGCAGACTATTCTGCTCACCTCCAGGGCTCCATGGGTGCTCAGGTCTGTCTCTCTGTCTGTCTCTTTGTCTTTTGGGAGGTGCATACTTTCTTTGGCATACTAAAATTTTCCACAGAAGAATACTAGATATTTTTTTAAGTTAGCAGTGAACATGTATATGTGATTAAAATATCCTGCCAATGACAATATATAGATATTTGATACACAAATAAATACTATAGATACATAAATAAATACATATACTATTAGATACATAAATAAAAAAATCATATGGTTTCTTAATAACTAACATTGATTGAACAACTAACTTTCTTTATGGGAATTGAAATTATTCAAACTTTAAATGTCTGATTTTGAAAATTAATTTTAAAATGTTTCAGAATTCCATTTTTAAAAAAATAAATAAGAGAAAAAAAGTTTCTTAAATAATCATATTTTATTTTAAATATATTTTATAGTTCAGAAATAATCCAATGCCAATCTGTGACACTTGGCTTTTATTTGGTAAATAATAATACAGATAAATTTGTGCTTACTTTTCAAGTAGCAACTTTTGATTCAATATTGCAAAATAAAATAAAATATTCTTGCTCATACAAGCAAAACAAAAAGAACATAAAGTTAGAATTTAAATAATATAATTTTTTTTTCATTAATACAATAATAGGTATTAGAGTTTCAATTTTACTTTCATAATATTTAAAAAACCACAAATGAGTATGCTGATTAAAGGCAATGTTCAGCATTTAAGGAATAAAATTTAATTGCTACTTTTTCACTTTATAAATGGTTAAGCAGTACTTTTAACTCTGAATTCCCTGAAAAATGTCCTACAAATTATTAAATGAGTTAAATAAATCATTAGTTTTTATATCTGATATGCTAATAGGACTTAGGTTGCAATAAGCAGTAATTAGTATTGCAGTACTGATTAGAAATGCTTTTATATTTATTTAGAAAATTGCACAAACATCCATAATGCAAAAATTTAGTAATTTAATTTATTGAGTGCATCAAATAGTGATTCTTATTCACCAATGAAGCTTAATTTAGATAGCTTACAATTTGCACTTTCTTCTCAAGAAAAGTTTCTGTATTCTTTTATGATTTTACTAAAATTGGAATTTACATTTTTATCGTGAAATTATTTATAAAGGTTTCATGTACTTAATTATAAATAACAAATATTGTTTTTGCTTTATATTAAAACATATTTATATGAAATTAATGAAGTTAAATTCAATATTACTAGTGTTTAAATATATTTCATTTCAATATTTGTTTAATTTTTAAAGTGTAGTTTAAAATAATATGTGGTTAATTTCTTGATACATAAAAATTTATAACAAACTTCTCAAAAGCTTACTTCAGCAAATTTCGTTATATATGATCATCTGAAAGTATTATTTGATAATATAAGAAGCTTTCTACTTTAAGTATGATTTGCTTGTACAGAAAGAAATGAGCAGTGAATTGCAATCCAGAGGTGGCTTGAAACATAAACTAAAAACCCTCAATTCAAATATTGAATTTCAGTATCATAATCGTTCTCAGTATTGTTTGACAGTTGTTTCTTCTTTTATTTCGGAGCTAAGATGTCCATTGCAATCATATTACTAAAAAATATTTTTATCAAAATGGAATTTCTTGTAATAAGGGAAAATTTTATGGTTGTTGCATATTAATCATGATTTAAGAAGTTCCTTTTCACTATTTAATTGACAAAAGTGAATTTAGGAGCAAAAGATGATTTATCAAAACTCATCTTTCTACAATGGGAATTTTTGCAAAATAACTGACTTTTTATAATTATTCTCCTAACCAACAACTATTTTGAATTGAATTACTGGGAGATTGGAAATATTGAAATTAATGTTGAATCTGTTGTTCAGTTTGTTTTAAATATATATATATATATATATATATATATATATATATATATATATATATATATATATGTGGCAGTCCATATGTTTCTAAGTCACACAGTTCTAGCAAGCATTTCTGAATTCCTAACTCTAATGATCAGCTGAAAGTGACTTAACATGTTCTATAATGTAGTATATTCATAAAATTGTTGAAAATTGGCTTTATATGAAGGGAAAAAAGGCAATTTACCTTAATCTGTGTATGATTTTAGGCTAAAATCTTTGTGTAGATTTGATTATGATATAGCCAATATCAATTGGATAAAATATGATAGTAAGATATAAAAAAATGTTTATATTTTGGTCTATAGAAATGGAATAAATAAATTTTCATATAATTTGTTATTGTGAAAAATTAAATTTGTGGAATCACTAAATGAGAAATTAGGCATTTTTAATATCATAAATATGTCATACATTTAAAATTAGTATAGGTTTATATTTTTTCATTGTACAAAGGTTTTTAGTTGTCTTTTTGTTCATTTTTCTTCCAAATTTAATTATTTAAATAATCTTGAATATTTTGCTTTTGGGATTAAATATATTATTTGAATCAATATCTTTCACAAATTGTGTGCTAATGTAATATTTTAGTAAGAAATTTTTTTCTGATTATAAATTGGTTTATTTGCAGAAGTTTTTAATTTACATTCTTACAATAATCATGAAATTATTATTTACAGCAAGAAACTTTTAAAATAGGACCATACACATGCAAACATTTATAGATTTGATTTTTTATCAAAAGTATCAGAAAAGAGGTATTTTATTACAAAATCAAACTTCAGCTTCAATTAACATTCATTGCCATTCTAAAAATACTAACTTTCTATTTCCTTCTTTTCTAACAATTCTAACTTTATTTGAAATATTAATAATTTCAAATTGTTTCTCATGTTTAGCAATTGTTTCTCATGTTTAGCCAAATTTAACTGATACCATTCCAATTTTTGTTGTAAGCTTGTTTATGATGTAAGTGACTATTTCAGTCTACTATGGTGAGTAGTTCTTCAGTGAGCTCTGTCCAAGAGACATCTGATGGGGACAGCAGCCACACAAGCAGCAGTTTTGCTCCCTGTGACATTGGACTTCTGGAACGCTTAATTCGCACACATCCCATTTGGTTCCTCCCAGGGATTGGTCGGGCAGGAGCCGTGCATCTGCTGCAAGGAAAAGATGTAGGGGTAAGAACCTTTTTACTGATTTGCATTTTTTGATAATATAATATAAGCAATGTTAAATAACTTGTGATTTGTCCATATTTGGTTTTCTGTGTATGTTTACAAAGGGATTATTTGTTGTAGAACTTTATTGTGCGTCAATCAAGCAAACCCAATACCATGGCTCTGTCTGTTCGACTGCCTGAAGATAAAGGACCCTATGTGGAACACTATTTAATTGAAACTGTGGGCGATGCTCAGTTGCGGCTGGAAGGCTCCGACAACAATTTTCATGCCATCCCCATGTTGGTAGCTCATTATTGTCAGTGCTGGTATGTAATTTTGTTTCTGTTTATTATAACCATATATAATATTTTCATCTGAAAAATTTTTTGCCTTAGATTTTTTATTCAATCAGTGCTTTTTTGTTATGCTAGAATACATTTTTACTTGCTGTAGGTCTTGGCTATTCTTGATTACCTGCCTTGAGCAATTAGTTGGTTTGCAGAGAACATGGATTGTGTTTAATTTCAATTAAATTTCTTCATAGCCTTCATTTAACCTTCATTATACAATTCGATACACAAAATTACTTTAAATATCAAATTGTGATTGACATAGATAGACTACATTTGTTTTATTCTTTATGTAAATTGATTTTCTCTTATAGAATCAAGTCACTGGACATCATAGTACTATTAAAAATATGTTGCCCATCTATCTGCTAACTTTTTCAAATTGTAACTTCACTTTCTTATTGCTATTGATATTAACCACATTTTCCTTCTTTTGTTCTTAACAATAGAAATTAAATTATTAAAAATTTCATGAAACAATGAAAACATTTTTAATTTCACTGCAACTATGAAATATATTATTGAAAAATTATGAACATTTGAAAGAGTTGTTTTATACAGTTTTAAAAGTTTAAAAATTATTTTCTGCAAAAATTAAAGGAAGGAAATTTTTGAAATTTGTTTAAATTTGTAATTAAAATTTAAAAAAACCCCACCCTTTTCAAAATGTACGTTCTCACCCTCTTCAGTGTATATGTACTAAATTTAGTAGCTTTAATAGTCTCATTTGTAGAATATTTGCATAACTCACATTTTTCTTTATTAGTTAAAATTATGAATTAGCTTATTAACTGTTAACATAATTATTTATTCCTTTTAATAAAATATATGATTATTGCACTTGTTTTATAACTTTGGATATTTGTATAGTCCATATTGGGATGAATGAAATGGAATTGTAGGAATCGTAGGGTTAAATTCTTTTTAAATTTTTAAGCGATGCATGTATTTTTATTATAATTTCTTACCTACAATTATAAATTTAATACAATTTTTTACATTACTTTATTCTATATATTGCATAGATACATTAAGAGTAAATAATTCTTCCAGAAAAGCAGCTATCTATCCCCATTACTTTTTCTTTTGTAATTTAATATATTCTTTCTGATCATATGATTCTCCGAATGTGTATTAAATTTTCTTATAAGATATTCATATTATAAAAATCATTATTATCCTTTAAAGCCATTATATAAATGTTTCTTAACATCCTTCTAATTCTGCACACACCTTTTCTAAGATAATTAAATTTACCTATATGCATTTTTCCATAAAAAAAATTTCATCATTGGATTTTGCTGTTTCTCTCTTTTTTAGTGATGAATTACCTGTGCAACTAGCATTGCCTACCCCACTTGCTCAAGCTGGATCCAGGCAGGAGCTCTCTTCTTTGGCTCTCTTAGGACAAGGTTAATATTTAAGTTAAAACAAATTGGTTATCAAATATTTAATTTTTACAAAACTTAAAAATGATATAAATTAAGAATTATAAATTATAAATATGGATTTTTTAATGCATTTTTTTAAAGAATGAAGTTGCTGCACATTACTCAATATTGCTATTACTTTTGAAACACAAATGAATAAAATGTAAATTGCTTTTCTTTTCTTTTCGAATTATGAGTTGAAGCTCATCAAATCAATCATCCACATGAAATATTTATTAATTGCTAAAAATATTTTGTGCTCCTTCCCTTTTTTATAATTAAAGATCTTAATTTATATTTTAGGTTTCAATGTTGATAATGTCATTTAATTGACACTGTCTATAATGTATCATATATTATTTTTTAAAGTATCTTGTAAAAAGAAATTATTCTTTTTCTACACCTTATATCCCCATAAAAATTTTTTTATCTGGTTAAATATGATGGAGGAGGAAGAGGAAAAGAATTAAGTAAATATTGAATCAATCCATGATTTTTCGTAGGAAGAATTTTTAAATGAAGTCTTTCAATTATTTTATTCATGCCTATAGTTCCTAAACAAGGCTATGCTCTTTAATATGTATTTTTAAGTGAGATCTTCATATTTTAGCTCAGTGATGCATAATAGTTTTTATGTATTTTGTAAGAAAAAATTGCCATTTTTAGGTTATATATATAAATTATCATAAATAATAACATAAAAGGAATTAAGAAACTTAAAATGATTTATTAACTGACACTAAAAATACAGCTATATTATATAAAGATTTTATTGACATATTACTAAAAAAATTACAGCTAGATATTTATCCATTACTACTATTTATTATATGGTTATAATGAAGGTAAAGAATTTTGTTTATATTATTTAACAAAAATGCAATGTTTATCTGTTCAATTTATGGATTTACAAGTTTTTGGAATAAATGTTTTTAATTTTCACAGATTTTTCTTTCTTTGTATTAAGTTACATTTACCACTTAGTATAAGTTTCTTCTCCCCCTCATTTAAAAGAAATGAGTTGATAGTAAATGTCTAATGTAAGCAGTGTGATTATTTTTGCCATTAAATATATACATTCTGTATACTTTAATAATATTCTAATGATTGTTTTATCATTCTTGCAGATTTTTGGCTTTCTAGTCTTGTCAAAAGTCCTACTTCTGGTCCTCCATTAGGATCTTATCCAGGTCCCGAGACTAGTGAAAATTTACATTCCACATTTAAACCAGGTTCAACCAGTAGTCGCAATGGACTTTCACCACCATCAACTCTACATTTGAATATGGAACAGCCTCCTGATGTGAGCTCTTTAAGCAGTGGATCTCCACCCCCACCTGTTGCTCCAAAACACCAGAGTCACAGTGCACCTCCTCCTCCACCACCTCGTTCCTTTCTCACTTCAAGAACTTCCTCTTGTGCCAATATTCCAAATAACCAACCTTCTGACACCTCTCCAGAGTTGTCTTCCCCTAGTACCAATAATGATTGCAAAGGACAGATGAATGGCACAGAGTTGGAGAAGGAGATTCCAAAAGCAGAACCTGAGACGAAAAAAGGTGAGAAGAAGATTCCAAGGGTAGCCCACTACAAGCAGTCAAATATAGTTGACTTACCTCCAGCTTATTATAAAAGCAGCCTTGCAGATAAGATCAGTGATTATGAAGATATATGGGGCAATACTGTTTCCAAAGATGGTGAGAGGAAATCGAAGCTCAAAACATTTCAACCTTCTTTGAAAATGGAAGCTGGTGGTGCAGAGAATGTAAAGCATAGGACCCACGAATTTTTCAAGCGACAGCAAAGTGATAATATGCTGACAGCTAATTTCCATTACACATACACCCAGGGAACACAAACAGATATATTCTCTTCAGATGCACCCTTGGAAGCTCCAGGAAGAGAAGCGAGCCCTGGCGAAAGCTCGTTGGACAATTCTTCGCCAGATGATCGTGATAAATTTTCTAGTCCATTTTATTCAGAACCAGTTGATTCCTTACCTAAGGATTCTAGTAGTCCTGCTGATGACAGGGACTATTTGCCTCAAAGACTATTTAATCATCGGTTTTCTGATCCTAATTTACACTGGCCTCAAAATGCCCAATGCCGAAAAGTGGATGCAACTCTTGATGAGGAAAGATTAGCCAGCCTTTCCTCAAGTGTTGATAACATCAAGGCATTGGGTCCTTCTCCAGTTCATAGGAGACAACAAAATGTAGCTCTTTCAACTCAGTGGGTACAAGAATTGAACCAAAGAATATCCTCCCACTCTCTAAAAAAAGACTGCCAAACGCAAGTGTCAAGCCATGATTTGGTTACTCAAAAACTTCCAGTCAAAAAGTCTTCCACACCAAAAAAGTCAAAGGGACATGCCCCAGGTAGTAGTGCATGGCCTCTTGATTCATCATGGGAATGGATGGCCCATGATGACACTAGCAGTGATGAAAATGACATTTTACCAGGCACTTTGGGTTCTAAATTTCCACTTCATATGGGCTATAAAGACACTGATAGTCACTTAGGGGATATGACCACTGTTGGCGATATCATAGCTCTTCATTCTCCTGAATTATCTCTGCCAAGTATTGGGCCATTGACACAAAGCAATGTGATGCGAGTTTCGGAATATGACAACCTTGATCGTGAGCCAGACCATTCACAAGAGTTGACAGATAGGCAACGTGCCAGTGAAGTTCTTGACGACACAGCAACTGAATTTTGTGAACCTTGGGATAGTTTGAGATGGGAGAGGTTACTACGGCTGGTAATTCCAGAAACAGATATTCTTGGTGATGATGATACAGTGCAGAGAGAAAAAATGGAAAATCAAAGGAACTTTATATTAGAAAATAACAAGAAAAATGAAATTCAGGTATGTATTCTTTCTTAGTATGTTGTTTCTTCCTCAGATAACATTTTCATTTTCTTTAGTATATGGCTTTATGGTGATTATTTTGAAGTAAAATTTTCTAGATTCTCTTATGTTTGTAATTTTTATTTAATGCAAAATTTTCATTTTCTCTTATATCTTATTTTTGTTAAACTCTTCTTCCAATTTCCAGTTTTTAAAAAAATTAATCAAGTATTAACAGTTATTTAAAAAGATTTATTAGTGTGTTGTAGATATGAAGAAAAAATGTGTTGCAAAAGTTCCGATGTATTTCCAGGTTTTAAGTTTTATATGCTATTGAAAACTGAGATCCAAAAGAAAAGAAAAAAAAAAAAAAAAAGAAAGAAAGAAAATGTTAGTTTTTAGGAGTATTCCTTTTTAACAGTTATCTGTACTATTATAATTTTAACTTTGCAAAAATTAGAATTAAAAAAAATTATTTCATTATTACCAGATGTATGAAATGTTGGGAGAAATAAAAAAATAAATAAAAATTATCATATTTTTTTCTTAGCCAGTAAACAGAATATGCTATTTTATGCCTCAAATGTCTCGTGTATATATATATATATATATATATATATATATAATATATAGCGTTAAGATTGTTCCTTATTATTGTCTTGTATTTATCAATGTTCTGGAAATATGAGTGCATACTGAAAGCTGACTTCTTTTATATCTGAATACTACTTGAACATAGCTTCAATCTAAGGTAAAAGTTCTTTGATAGCAGTGAACAAAATAAAATTTTATCTTTGAGAAAATATTTTCTGTTATGCTCTAATTAAGGCAACTTTTCCTTTTTTTTTGTATACACATTATTCCTTTTCTAAATGGCAGATTTAGAAACATTGAAAACAAAATGTCATCAAATGTTTTCCATAAAGTAGTTGTTTTGCATTTTTGTACACTTCAGTGCTATAGATTGTTTTAATATGTAGAAAGCAACTCCTCATACCATGATGGGCTTTGAAGACACTGAAAGTAATTCCACTGTCAGTGCTTATAGTGATGCCACTAGCGAAGGACTGGATGATACTTCTGCTTCTGAATATCCAAATGAAGGGTACAGGAGTAAAAGTTTTGAAGAAAGATTGGAACCTTTATTAGGTACTTTTTTTTTTCTTCATGAGTTCTCAGGACAAGAATGAGTGTTAAAAGCTTTATTTAAAACATTTCCTATGTTCCCTTGCCAGTTTACTCCATTGTTTATTACTTTCACTTTTTTTTTTTTGTTTTGTGATTTTGTTTATATATTTATTTTACTTTCTAAGCAGTGGAATGTTGTACATAAATGTTGAACTGATATCTATAAGAATTACAAATTCAGTAGTTTCTATAATAGAAATAAAAGTAGTTCTAATTAAAAATTCTAATTTAATTTTAAAACATGAATGCTGAGGTAAATGTAAACTGTGAAATGTGAGTTTTCTTGCAAATTTCTTTCATTTATATATATTGTCGTATTTTTTAAAAAAATTATAATTATAATTTTAGAATTTAATGTATTCTTATTTTGTTATTTCAAATGATTGATGACTTAGTTGATTACATGTTTTTAAAAAATTATCAAGATACTTTTGCTTTTCCTGTTCAAATGAATGTTTATCTCAGTATAAAAATGTACTAATTTTTGTTGAAAGATTAAATCTATGATAAAAATGAATCAAATGAAAATTTTGTATTTTTATTAAGGATTATCAGTTAATTATACATACATCTACTAATATAATGCTGAATGAAAGATTTCCTTGAATTACTCCTACATTCTATATTATGTTTTAACACTGTTTCAGTGCATTATATAGTTTCTCAGAATTTGCATTATTTTTTTCTCACCAATTCTCAACAAATCATGAAATATACTACTTCCAATAACAGAGTTATGTTTGTTAATTTTAAATTGTTACTTGCTATACTTTTTATTCTAATTAGGTATTTAGGATAGCAAAGCAAGAATTGAAATACCAATAAAATATTAATTCGCCTAGAAATAGTTTGCTTTCATATAAAAAATTAAAATAGCAGCTTTGCATAGGTCTATATTACTTATAAATACCAATGGACTTTACTGCTATAGTTTTTTAATACTGCCAACTCATTCAAATTATTTATAAAGTAACAATATCATAAATATATGAAGTGATCTGAGTGACAGTTATCACAACAGCACTGAGGAAGAACTTTAGTTAAGTGCTAATGACCATCTAAGGTTAAATCAATTGATACAACCCCTCCTGTAACAGGAATATTGTATTGTAAACTTGAAGGTAGTTCAACTCTACACCATTACTAAACACATCAGGAAAGCGAGAACCATTTGCAGTATTTGACACTTCTCATCCCTATATTTAGGAGACTTCTTGCTGGGAGAATAAAATGACAGTCTACATAAAATTATACAAGAAGTAGTAAAGAATTATTGGTTCTGAGTTCTTTTGGAATTACAGAAAAAATTCAAGTGGCAGTTTCCTCAGTTAACAGGAGTCAAATTTTTAATATAACCGAGTTAATAAATAGAATTATTCATAATGATAAAGTATTTTTAAATTCCTGTGTTTCATGCTGAATCCATATAGAAAAATGTATTAATTGTGTATTTGTATTTCTTGCTTTAGCTGCACAAAGGATAGTTGCTCTACGAAACAGAAGTTCATCCAAAATTGGGGAAAATATACGCCATTATATTTTTAGGTATATTTTCTTCTTCCTATTTACATTTTCTTTCCCCTTTTAGTATAGTGGCATTAGCTTAATTTTTTGCATTTATTTTTATTAAAATGCAATATTTAATAACTACTTTATTATTATTTTTCATTCTTTTTTTTATTTGGAAAAAAAGTAAAAGCAAGGATTTAAAAAATTTTTAGAATAAGAAATTAATTGTTTGTGAAAAATAAGTACATATACTTGGCTTTACTTTTGTTCAATATAACTTCAGCTATCTTTGTTAAAACTCTTGTAAAATTATATCTGTATTATATTTCTTTTCCATGTTTATTTATTAAGTTTTAATTGATTATGTGGTAGGGAAGAAAAAGAAAATTAATTAGCACATGATTTAAAATTACAATTATACAATAATGCAGTTATATTTTACATTTTATATTCCATATCATTCTTGATATTGATCTTGTAATGTGCTGGTATCAAGTTTTGAATTATACATGTATATACAGCTGATTTCTAGAGTAAATTAATTTATTTGCACTATGTAATGAAACCTTTGTAGCATTTCAAGATGTCTAGAGAATGGTTTTTAAATCATGCAGATCAAACTCATTTATACATTAATGGGGTTTTCCTGTTCCAATAAAAGTCCCAAAGCTGAATCGTGAAGCAAGGGGTCAGATGTCTTGTTCTCGTCCTCTCCCAAAATTACAATTCAAACTCAACTGCCATCTAAATTGTTTTCTTTCACCTTCCAAAACTCCCCTGATCCCTGGATAAAGACATCAAACTCTTCATCTGCAAAAAAAAAAAAAAAAAAAAACATTTATTTACACACATATTTTGCCACAGATCTCATTTCATGACGGTTTTTTATATACAAGATGATTTAGATAAATTGTAAAAATAGTTTTAATAATATTTGCAAAAAAAATGAATTTGTTGCAAATACTTCCATTGTATAGCTATAATCATTATTAATCTTTAGCCACTACCACAAAAATGTATGGCATTATGCAAGAAGAATAAACAAAATTTGATTATATTTCTTTTTTTTTTTTAAAGAAAGGGGTGAATGATGCATTTACATTTTGCTTATAAAATTTTATTTCAATGTGCCCTTTCTTTCATTTCCTTTATAGAATGATTCAGATTTAATGAGAACTGTAATTAAAAAATGATAGCTTTATATTTCTTTGATATTTGTAGTTGTCACTTACTATGTTCACTCAGATTGAAAGTAATCAAAGAAAATTGATGATTTTGCTAATTCTAAATTTATTCTACAATAGGTTAGCAGATGAGCGCGACAACACTTTTGCAAAATCTATTGAACATTTTATTCAATGCACAAAGGAGAGTACTGAATCAAAGCCTGCTGTTGTTATGCGAAATGTAAGGAAAGGATTTTTAGTTTGTATTGGGTTCTCTTCATTATGAAGGATAAATACTAGAAGAGAGTGTAACACTATGACCCATTTTTTTTAGATTCGTCAGTTTATGAGCGGAATTAAGAATTATCTTCTGAAACATGGAGAAGGACGATTTGAAAATTTACTACAAGAAGAACGAAGTAAAGTAAGTTAATTTCTAGATTTAAGTGCTACAAATCCTTAACGTTTGTATTAGACCTTACCTTAGATACTATATATATTTAGGAATGCAGCAATTTCATTGTACTTAGCTCAATACTTATTTTTTTCAGCTGAAATCAGATGAATTTTTAGACATTGATGCTGTTATTGAAGATTCTCTTCATAAACTGGTTATCAAACCCTTGAAAGGTTATATTTATCAACTGTTTGTTAATGAATATACGAGGTAAATTTTCAAAAGAAAAATTCAATAATAACTTGATTTTATTTTATAATAAGATTTATTTTAAAAATTTCTATTTTTAATTAAATTTTTTTATAGGAATGGATCTTTAAAACTTTTATCTGACAACATAAAATTTGCACGTACAAAATCACCAGAAGAATTAGGAGTTAGAGTAAGAATATTTTATTTTAAAATATGTCTGCATGCTTATGAAATTCAATTGCTCAGTGATATTTTCTGGCAAATCATTTATATTTATGTCTCTAATAAAAGTTTATTTTTTTCAGCCTGAATTCAAGCTTCCTGAAGGCACTTCCCTGGAGGTTGTAAATCATTTTTTCAATCGTTTGCAGCAAGCATATTCACCTTTGAAAAAGTTAGAAAATTTATTGGCGGCCATTTCCACAATTTACAATAGTGTAAGTCAGTGCTTTTGATTTTCAAAGATGAAAAATTAAAGCTATTTTGTATGAATAGTTGGTTATATAGCAATACCTTTGTTTTTGTTGATAATACAGGCATGAAAAATGGAGAAGAGAGAAGGGAAAATGCAGATGTTATTGTTTGGAAAAGAATCTATAAGTATCTTGAATAACAAGGCAGTATCTGGAGTCACTTCCCATTTGATTTTTTTGACACTAGGACTAACTGCAAAGGCAATGGCATTTTTATCACATGAAAAAGCTGTTTTAAAGGTCTGTTTCTGACATGCCTTAAAGATTTTCCTAAAATAGAACAAGCCGTTATTATCAAACAAATTGCAGAAACAGTAACAGCTTAGTTCTGATTGAAGGAAGGTTTCAACAAGCTGCTGTGCTTTACTTTATATGGAAATGATTACATTAATCTCTGAAGAATACCTTTTTCTCTCCCTTTGTCTGAAGCAACTTTTTCATCTACCTTCTGTTGCATTTTTATGTGAAGATTTTCTAATTTTTCAGTTTTACCATCCTATAACTCTTACATATCATACCATTAACCTCTTGACCCATGCTTTCTCCAAATCAACAATTGACTGCACCATTTCTAGGGTCACAAGGGAAGTTCAAATACAGGTGGTTATAATTGAACTTCCACTTTGAAAATGTCATAAAAGGAAAACTACTGGACCAAATGTTATCAAACTTGGTAATAGTCTAAAGGAAGTCTTGGAAATTTTTCTGAAAAAAAAAGTTTGAAAACTTGCCATTAGGGGGAAAATGGTGCTGTATGAAATATTGTAAAACAAAATAGGACATGAAGACATCAGTTAAAGATGTGTTTAATCATTTCTAAAATGTGTTCTTACAAAGCATGTTCAATGTGGTGTGCACCATTTTCTGAAAGTAAGTTAAATCTCACTACTGCATTCTCAACAGTAGCTCTTAGCATATCAGAAGGAATATTACACACATGTCGGCATATCATATCTTTGAGTTCTGCCAAATTGTTTAGATTATCACCATAAACAGTGCTTTTTGAGATAACACACGTTGAACATGTTTTGTAACACGTTTCAGAAACAATTAAATGCATTTTTAACCAATGTCTTCATGGAATATTTTGTTTAACATTATTGCATATAGTGCCATTTTCCCCCTGGTAGTGAGTTTTTGAACTTTTTTGGTGGAAAAGAAATTCCTATGACCTCCTTTGAACTGTTACCAAGTTTGATAACATTTGATACAGTAGTTTTCCTTTTATGACCATTTCAAAGTGGAATTTTAATTATAACATCTCTGTATTTTAAAATATCTCCCATATACATATCATTGTTCATTGTCATGATAAGAATGTTGAAATGCTTTTTTCTAATTTCTCTTAAGGACAGTTCTGTGTCTGGTGTCACTTCAGAATATCTTCAAAACATTTTTACTATTTTGTGAAATTTGAAATGACTCTCTTTTCCATATGTTAGATAAGTAATGTGTAATGAGGAGAGGGATTTCATTATGATAAACCCAGGCGTTTCCAACAATGTGTCTTTCAAACCTGGTCGACATATATGAATATTGTCTATTTCCAGAAGCCATTTAAGGAGCAATTGATTGTCCTGGTAGTATTTTTTTCAAATTGGATGTGATGCACTTCATTTATCCATTCAATGAACATTGGCTACTTAACAACTGCACAAAACAATGAACAATGTTGCACTGAATAGAAAAACAAAAGTTAACAGCAAGGTCTTGTGGGTACATCTGCAAAATCTGGACAGATTTATCATTGGGGGGGGGGAATCAATGAAAATTGAATCTGAGATTGAATGAAATTAACAAAAGCCAATATATTTATGGTATCACTGATGAATAAATGAATCAGGCTTTTGGCTAATCCATATATACTATTTCATTACCCCTGGAAAATCTACATTCTTATCCTTACACATGTATTTTTATGCAAATTACACATTCTATATGCTTGATTTTTTTTTCCATACTTGTGCTTTATTTATCATTTTTCATTAAACTGTATTTAGTTTAAATTGATATTTCTTTGAATGAGCTTTTATTACAGTGTGAATTTTTTCTTAATTAATAGAGACTAGTGTATATAGATTTCTTTTGACAAATTCTATTTCAAATTAACTGCTAGAACTGCCAATTACTTTTGAAATTTTAACTGAACATTTTCAAATTGTAACATAAAAATTTTAAAGAACTTCAAGATTGTAATAGAAATTTACTTATGTTAATCTTATCCAGAATCTTATGAGATATCTTTAAGAAGCTCTTAAGATATCTCACCTCCGGATAAGATTAACGGATGTATTATATGCATTTCTGCTTCTAACTTGAGCTAGAGAAGGTCAGGTGCAGCCTAGACTTGGGATATATTCAAAAATAATGAGCAGATAATTTTAATTGATGTGAAAAAATAATCTAAATATATGAAGGTTAAATTGGCAAGACCAGTTTAAGCTTTTTATTGACATTCATCATTTTTCCACTCTAATTATTGAATGAATTTTTTTTATACAAAAAAAGAAAAAAGAAAGAAATGTTCTTATCTATGTTTACAAAAGTGCCTGTCTCATTTTTGTAGTTAAAAAAATTAAAATTTTAAAAATGGCTGTTATATATTTAATTCCTTAAAACATGGTAAAATAGTATTGATTGTAAAAAATTTATGAATTATTTATTTTTAATTTAAATTTATCATTTTCATTAATTGATCTGAATGTCTAGCTGATTAATTTTTGTTGAAATTCACAATACAGCTCATTATTAGAGGGTTGCTATTAATTTATCTATTTCGTATAGGTTCAGCAAGACAAAATTGCTCAAGGAAAGGAACATGTATCTTTAGGAGCTGGAGGTAATCATTATTTTAAAACATTCTTCTATATGCATTTAATAATGAAATGAGTTAATAAAAATTATGTTGTAGTTAAAACATAAATTTCTGAAATTAGTCAGCCAAGAATTTTCCAAGATCTCTATTTCTAGTTATCCAAGTTAATACAAATAATATCTTTAGGTATATAATGAATAAAGCAACTTGTATTTGCTGAGAGATAAAACACAATGTTTGAGTGGTATGTTTGTCTAAAGTATTTTTTCGACATTTAATTCATCATCTAATGATATATTGTTGGTATACTGGTAAAAGTGATACAATTTTTTAAAAAGAGGAGTTAGCAGGTTGTTGTTTTGAAATATTAACTTTATAATAGGAAAACAATCTTGTGTATGACTTGTAATGATATGCATATTCTTTTTCTTTTACAGAGATGACATTTTAAAATAATTAGAAAACGTTAATTCATTTTCTGTTTCTTCTATCCTCTAGCTATATTCTGATAAGGTTGCAATTTCTGTTTATTTATCATATGATTAAATGGTATTGCAATATTATGTCTGCAGCCTTTATAAACTATGAGTTTTACTTGTTTAATTAAAAAAAATATCCTTTTTCTTGTTTTTATTTAATTTCCTTTAATTGCATATAAAAGAAAATCCCTTATATTTTTTATAGTAATTCTTATTATTTTGCAATTTATAAGTATAGTCTGAAAATATATCAATAATTGATGCTACTTCCTGCATTTGATCTAAAACAGTCTTCAACATTTATTTCTTGAGTGAGTCAATTTTAAAATATTTATTGCAAAGCTTAAGTAAAATGAGCATTCACTCAACTTGGTTTTGATATAGATTTTCTAATAAAGTGGAGTGTATGGTAGAATTATTAAAATCATGCAATTTGACATAAATATTTAATTAAAATTAGAAACTTTTCTTCCTAAATGCCAATTTTTAAAATACGAGTATTTTGTGTAATTTTTATTTTAAAAAGAAAAGTTTTTATAAATTATATTATAAAAACTAAACTTTATATTAATAAGAAACTGCTATCCAGTCTAAGGGAGAACAAAAACTCATGGGAAGGGGGAATTTAGCAATTATATTTGGCTTGCAATTTAAGGAGAAATAAAAAAATATATATGTTTGGCTTAATTTATTTAGAATTTTTGTTATTTTTAGATTTCCTTCCAATTTTCATCTGTGTTCTGGTGCGTTGTGGCCTAATTGCTGCAGAAATAGAGGCAGATTATATGTGGGGACTTCTTCATCCCTCTCTTATGGCTAGAGAAGGAGGGTAAGATAATTCATTTCGTATTTAGCCTGTATGAAGTTTTTAATCTTGTTTTTCTATCCTGAAGGGAGGATTCCGAGATTTTTAGACTTTGATATCTACTTTTCAGAAATCAAATTAATAGCAACTCCCTTCATCCTCAGCACATTGAAATGTATAGCACGTTCTTTATTCTTGGCAAAGTAGGCTAAAAATCAACTTTTATGAAGGGGAAAAAAGTTTATTATTGAATAAAATAAATTTTTGTACAAATGATCATGAACTGCTTCAAGATTAATGCATAAATAAATTGAATTGAACATTCATTGCAAAAAGGCCTAATATATTATGTAATTTTATGTGAAATAATGGATTGAAGCTACAGGTAGAAAAAATTGGTTCATATAGAAAAAATTGGTTCGTAATTTATAGGTATAATTTGCTAATTGTAAAGGTACTTGTTTTGTTCCTTCTCCTCTTATCATTCTTCTTGGGTTGCTTGTTTGTTTATTGCAGCACTTTTTTTAATCACTTTGCTACAGTACGGCTTAATATAGATTATTTTAAGACCACATTATATTTTTGAAAATTGTGGATAATACATGCAAATCTTATTGCAACCCAGAGTTGGGAACTCCTGGAATATACAATCAAGGTCGTCTTTCTAAATATACTAGTAAACTATCTGGGATGATTTATTCAATTTATTTTGTAAGAAATCCTGTGTATGTGTAAAGTTCTTTAATATAAGCGAGTTGACATTGAGTCATAATTTCATTACTTATAAAATGATAATGTTTCTCCCTGCCTTAGGTATTACCTTACCACCCTAAGTAGTGCTGTACATGTCTTAAAAAGCCTTCAGGCTTGTAGCCCTGAAATGCCTCAAAATCAAGTGGAAGCTTTTGATAACCTTCCAACCTCAGGGGTTAGTTATGGAACAGACATGGGGAGTCCTAGATCACAACTTGGCATCAAAACAGTAAGATTTTTGCTGTTCTCTTCTTTTTCATTTTTGTTAATTTGCATCATAGTGTTCCTTTTATATATATATAATTATTCTGAAAGAATTGGAAACAGAATCAAAATCAATGTGAGATTGTCTTTCAAAAAGTAGTAATCATATTTCAATCTGATTTGCTTGATTCTTGTATAATATTTTACTGCAAATTAATTATTAAAATTATTTTTTTTTCTCTTTTTTAAAGTAATTTCATTTTAAATTCTAATATCTGAAATTGATAATTTATGAAGGTTGTTATTAGAAAGATATCTTATTTTTGGATTAATTTTTTAAACTTTTTTCCCATGAATTTTTTCATAGGGAAACCTTTTTTTTTCTTCACGGAATAGAGAAAAAGAGCCACTCGATTCTTTTACAATAAAAATAGATGTGCAGCTTGTTAATGTAATAACTGACTGGTATGCTTAATATAATAATTATGCTATTATTTTCTAATAATGTCTTTATTTTTTTTTCATGAATGCTCATTGTTTATTAAGATGAAGGATAAATATAAATATTCACTGTTGATAATTTTTTAAATAGTCGTTTTAAGTAAAGCAGTGCAATTGAAGTCAAATCTTACTGTATTTTTGACTTCGAGCAACAATATTTGAGTTTCAAGAAATCAAATTTATATATTGGTTATTGTAAGTGGAAAATAGTTTATTATATATTTGTATACATACAATTTTCAGTATTAACAAGGTTTGTCATTTTTTTTAACAAAATAAACTTTTAGGATTTTATTTTGATATTAAAATTTACTTTCAGTAAATTTAGGAAAGAGAGGTGTTTTTTTTATATCTCGTAATTTGAATGGTTATTGCATTGATTTTGAACATGTAAATCTGAAATGTGATAAATAATTGATTACAATATACCAGTGACGTGCTTATAAAGCCTCCCCTTGTTAGTTAATGTTAAAATTGTTTATTTTATACTTAGTTTTATGCTTAAATGCGCTTTTAACATCATTGCAGCCTTCTCCGGAACCAAGACTTGCATGCATTGCAGATCTCCAGGGTTTTTTGAAGATAATGATTCCAGATGAATTGACTGGCAGTATTATTTCCAAAACACTTCCAATAAAGCCAAACATGACTACAAAAGAAGTTGGTTAGTTGAATACTTCTTTCATTTTAACTCCATAATTAATGTTTTTATATATGTTTGCAAATAAACAAATAATTTATTTGTTAATTAAAAATAATTCTGTTTCTTTTTTTTCACAGCTAAATTAATTGCTCACAAATTCAATATAACAAACCCTCAGGATTACTGTCTATTTAAACTAGTAAATGGTGAAGGTAAGATTTCAGAATTTATTTTTTGTCTTTGTATATTTGATTTGTCCATTATTTTGTTTTGATTGTACATCATCAGATTATTCTATTTGTTTGCATATAGATATTACATGAACAGAGGCATATTATATTGAGTTATTGAATAACATTTGAGATTTTAGAGGTTTCTAACATCATTTTATAAAAGAAATTTAATATAAATTCTTGCTGTTTATTTATTTAATTATGAGTATTTTTTTTAGAGTTATTTTAGAAAAGTAAAGATCGTCTTCTCAATTTGTTTAGTTTATATATAAATTACTGAAAAAGAAACCATTAATTTTGAAAATAAGGCTGAAATTTTCATAACTTGGGCATTTAAAATATATTATTCTGTATTGTTCTTGCCATACTGATTAGTTTATGAGCTCGTACAAGCACAAATATTCTCAACTATATTATTACAAAATCAAACCTTTTTTGAATGTAAGTGATATACTACAATTGAACATACACTTCGTTTTTGTCAGAATAATTCAAAAAATTTTATTGATTGGAATTTCAGAATGTTAATGCTCGGTTTAATGGAAATCTCGTATGTTCATACTACAATTAAGCTTAATTCATTTGGAAAAATAAGTAATAGTATTTATAATGGAAAATTGTGATTATTTGACAATGTTAATGTTTTTGGTTTTTATTTGCATTTAATTATGTTTTTAAATATAAAATGATTACTTTATTCTTACAAGCATCAGTTGCTATGCTGAAATTATATTTTTTATGAGAAATGCACCACAAATAATATAGTATATATTTGATTCTACTTTTTAAAATTAAATAAAAAGCATTCAGTAATGAGTAATTTTAGTGATTTATCTTGTTTTTGCTTTCAGAAATTATGTTGGCAGACAGTGAATGTCCGCAAGTAATAAAAGCTGACCTAATGGCTGCGGGCACCAATTGTCTCTTCACATACAAGCGCTGTGATGCCAAATTCATTTGGCCTATAATGGAGAAATCTCCTTGATCATCTTCAGAAAGGTTTACAAAGAAGTTCAAAAATATTTTCAATTTGGAAACTTTTAATAAATTTGCCTCTGAGCTGATCTGCTTGAAAAGAGGAAATCTTTGTAATTTGTGCCAGATTGTGGAACTAGTTCATTTTAGTGTACAGAAATTGAATACTTATGTTTCTTCTCCTACATTAAGAAAATAATCGTTACGAAAATTCCGAGAAAATAGTTTTTATGAAATAGAACAGGATGTCCATTTAATTGCATTCAAATTTTAAATATTTTTATCTCTTATAGTAATCTGAATAATCATTTGAACTAATTGTCAGTTATGTTTTTATATATTTATAATTCTAGGAAGCATTCTGTTTTCAATTTTATGAACACTCAATTTAATATTTATTGTAAAATCGAAATTAGTTTACCCCTTGAATGGGATATTATTAAAATTATTTAAATATACAATAAATTGATTTTAGTAGAGGAAAATAAACTTTCACTAAATGTAAATATCTACTATAATTTTTAAAATTTTCATTCTGTAAGAAATATTCTTACTTTTGAATATATTTGCTTAAATTAACTCATAGTTCAATATTTATACAACAGGTTTGTTCAGTTATTTTCTAATATGTTCACATCCTGTTCTATTTTAGAAACTCATTTTTATTCTTCCAATTTAAATTTTTATTTTTCTGAATTGAGATTTTTATTTCGTTTTTTCTTTGAATGTTTGTGAATTATTATTGTTATCATCATTATTTTTGTGGAAGAATTCTGTTGTAATAAAATGACACTCATGTGATTTAATTTTTTCTTTATTAAAATGATCCTTTTTTTTACCCCTAGAATATTTATATAATTGTACATGTCAATTTATGTTTACATATATATTTTTGCAGCTTCATTCAACTAGTCTTATTAAATCTGAAGCTATGCGTTTTTGAGAAGTGTTTTTTCTGTGTAGTGTGTTGTACTTAATAAATATAAACAATACTACACTTTGTATGATGTTGTCTTCTGCCATTTTCAATGCAGATATATTTACTAGTAAATAGCTCAAACTTAATGTGTATTTGTAGCCTTTTTGTTGATAAAATGATTTTTCTGACATTGTTAGCAGGCTTTTGCATTAAAGCAAATGTTAAAATGTCCAAGTGTTCTTAAGATTTATTTTAATCATTTATTGATTGAAGTTTTCTTTACTTCATAGAATAAAATTCAATTTCATAGCTTTTGACTTAATTTAAGCTTTAATTCTCGATTATGTGTAGAAAGCTGTAATTAATTGAAGCCTGTTTAAAATAACTCTCTGAACTAGTATAATCAATTATCTCGTAATTGTTGTACAAAAAATAATCCATACTGCTCTGTGCCTTTATGCGTGCAAACTAGATTGGGTCAGGTTTCTATCTTCTTTTTTCATTTATTGGGATGTAACTTACATTGCACAATATTCGAAGCACAATTTCTTACACAATAAGAAGTATTTTTCTGATATAATGACTTCTGTATTTAATAATTCAACATTTTCTTATTTTTTTGTGCATGAAATAAATACAATGATAAGCCATAATTGCTTTTAAACTGACTTTGGGATAATAAGATGATGATTTTTGTCATTTTTTCTCTTAAAATGAAGCTACTTCTATGACTAATAAGCACCTTTTTTTTTGTTATATATATATACTATATTTGTATGATTATTTAAGAAATTGATTGTATTTATATCATTTTAACTTTATTCAGTATAGTTACTGTCAAATCATTTATATATCACTATATTTCATCATAATTTTTTATGGCTGTAACTTAGTAATTTACAGATTTTATTGTGATTAATTTATCATAAATAAGTCATAATAATCATCTAAGAAATATTTATATGCACTTCATATTTATTTCAATCTTTTTATATATATATAATATTAATTGTGAGTAATATTCTCTGGTATATGCAACTAAATTTATTTTTGAGTCTGATTTTTTATAAGCAATTAGCCATTTTTTTTTATTATAGGATGGAATATAATTTTCATTATTCCATTAAACATCATTTTATCTTTTTTATTGTCAAAAAATGTTAGGTATTCTATTATTTTCATGGAAAAGAAATGAAATCAAATATGTACCCATCAATGTACATTTATTATGTTAAGGGGTATTCTTACTGTATAGCAGAAATCTAATTATTGTAAACTGCAATGTCCAAGTTTTTATACCATGGTTGAATATTGTTAGTGTAAAAAAAAGAAAGAAAAAAACTTCAAAATTTGGTGCTTTTTATTTTAATTTTTCTTATAAATGTTTATCAGCTTACTTTTCATAGAAGTAGCAATGTGAAGGTATATAAATATTAAATGAACTAGTCCAGATATTGATACATACGAAAACTTTATGCAAAGACTTTTGTATATATATTTACTCATGTTGCTGAAATACTGTTTTCTGTAATAGTTTCTTTTTCTGCAGTATCCACTGACCCACATCTGTCTATACTGTATATTTTGTTACTCCAACTTTTCTAACAGCTGTCAGCATTTGAATGCAGTTTTATCTGTACAAGGAATAAGGTGCCTGTTTTTAATTTATATTTTAATATTGTGTACATAAATTCCATACTCAGTAGGGTAAAATACACAAAGGAGATACTTTAGTGGGTGTTTTCCTTTGCTGGGGGGAATAGTAATATTTCCTTTCTTTCTTTTTTTTTAATTTAACATTCTATGTTAGTTAAACATTATCAGAAAATTATTTCATAAATGTGGGTGTATTTTTGTGCAAATAGAAACAGATGAAATAATTTAAAAATTCAATAAATTGATATTTGTTCCTTGTTGTATCTCCATTGTATGCTCAATTTAAACATTAGGATAGCATAAGTGAAAAAAAATTACTTAGTTTTGAGTTTTTGAATTAATATTGAATGCAGTCTTTTACAAATATTTCTATTGAAAAAGAAATTCTTTGTATAAATATGTTATTATTTCTTTTAAACTTCAAATATGCAATATCCTTTAAATGAAACTGTCTGAAATATATCAGATAGGTCATTCCTGTAAAAATGGGGTGAATTAGACAGTTTGAAATTTGTTTTTGTGAAAAACTAGAATCAGTAATAGTCTAGAATTTCAATTGTCCATTATTCTAATGAATGTGATCTTCCACTGGAAATATAAGTGCCCAAAAATGGTAAGGAGTGTGATTCAGTTTACATATTTGTAATTTGTTTATGTGAACTATGCACTTCAATTCTCTTTCATTGATGGAAGCAATGCAGACATTCCTATAAGTATGAATTTTTAATAATGCATTGTAGCTTTTTTAGAGTAGCAATTCTGTGTATGTATTCCTATTTGCATGAGGAATTTCAAGAAAGGAATGGTGAACAAATTGAAGTAGTTAGAATTCATGAAGCAAATGGTCATTTTTTATAGTACTGTGAATATTTAATAATTACCAACTTTTCTACCCTTTGATTTATACGAATATTTTGTACATTTTTTATCGTATTAATACTCTAGTTAATTTTTTTGTTTATACTTTTTATTTTTAATATTCAGTTTAAAAAAATCTTGATGGTTTCTTTTTAAAAGTTATAAAATTCTCTTATAAGATATTCCCTCTAAAATTTGTAAATATTCCTTTATAAGTTATTTTTTTTCAAAATCTGTACTCTTGCCAAGTTTTTTTTTTTTTTTTTCTTATGAGTTAACTTTAAGAAATGTTTTACCACAATTTTTAATGATTTATTGTTTTTAAATTTTTATTGAACTACACTCTGATTAAAATATACCTTTCATTATCGTGTAATTAGCAAATACATTGTGGCAGTTATATACTGATTTTCTTTTCATAAGCCATCTCCTTTGTTGAATCTGATATATATAGTTTGTGAAAATCATGTATTCATAGCATCTGATTTCTCATTATGAATAAATAATGTTGCATTACATGAATCTCTTGGCAGAGATTTTTGTTCTTATTTCTTGTTTGAAGTATTTTGTTTTCTGAATAAAATGTGATCATGTGAGCCCTTTTCATGAATTGTGTGATTCAACTATATACTGAGAAGAGTGATTGCCCTTTAGCAAGGATTCTGTATGAATGTATAATTTGCTTCTTGTGCTCCATCTAATAAAAGTTAATTTATATTATTTTAAGTGTATTTATTTTTATTCTATTAGCTGATTATCTATAAGATCAAAGTGGAAAATAATAAAACCAGCTATGGTGGTTCCCCAAAACTTTCTCGCATACAATCTAATAAAGATGTTATCCCAGAGAATACCTTGCATGGCATTGTCGTAAAATAGTTACGAAATATTAAACTTTGGCATGAATTTAGCATTTCTCCTGAATCTGTCGTATGATGCTGGTTAATTATTTAGTGAATAATCTCTAGCATGCGTTAATATTATTTTTAAAAAATCGAATTTCAATTTTAGACGCTTTTTCTCCAACTGAAACAAACATTTGACACAAAACTACTTGTAGTCACAAACATACCAAAGTTGATATATTTAAGTCATTGCTTTTTTGAATGATCGTGTTTACTTGTTTTTTAAATACAAACCTTGGATGACACTGGTTCGATTTGACCAAAAATTTGATAGGTGGCGACATTATAATTGTTAAATTTGTGTACCGCATTTTATCCATCCAACTTTCTTCATAAGGCCGCGGTGCCTGGTGGTAAGGTCTCGGCTACGAACCGGAGGGTTTCAGGTTCGAGACCCGATTCCACCGTAAAACCGTCGTGTAAGGGGGTCTGTTGCACGTTAAATCCGTCATGACCAAACGTCCTCCCGCTGGTCTGGTCTGATGTGGAGAGGAGGGTGCCAGCTCAAGTGTCGTCCTCGTCATCTGACCGCGGTTCAAAATTACGAGGTCCGTCCCAAAATAGCCCAAGTGTTGCTTCAAACGGGACGTTAATATAACTAAACCAAAACCAAACCAACTTTCTTCATTTTACAGTTATCGTATTAACTTACATTCGAAAAGCCAGACAGACTTCATCTGTATAGATTTTGCTGAAAATTTGGTAGAAACTTATGAATTTGGTGTGAAGATTTTATATCAAATTACATCCGTCTATCTAAAAGTGTTTCTGAATTCATGTACACTTTCCGAACGAACGAATTATTCTGTCCAGTGAATGAACGAAGAACAAACACACCGCCATTTTAAGAAAGATGATCAAACCTAGTTGTTTAATCCGAAGCAATAGAAATCTAAACTTCAAGCTGCAAAAGAACTGGAAAGATTTTATATTACTCTCAATAAATTGTACAACGTTGTTTATAGAGGTTGTTCAACGCCAAACTAAAAGTTATTAACAATAATCAGCCTACTGTTTATAGCTCTCTGTAATAAGATTTGATCTCAGTGTGTTTGAATAAGGGAGCAGCTTTACAAAGCAGTAAAATTATGCCTCTGCGCAAATCTCGTAATGAAGATTTACAGATTTCTCAAAAATATAAGAATTATAGAGACATTTCTAAAAATTCCATTTCCTTTCTGTAGACTATATAAGTGGAAGCAGAAATACGAACGTTAATTCTCTTTGGATTGTTGATCACAAAGTGAGTTCTCTAACTGCACTATTAACGCTGTTTGCCGTTTGTGTTGTTTTCTGCAAATAATATTTAAACGTACGTTTCAATTGTGTTTTGCAGCCAATATTTCGTGTTTCCTGGCGAAATAAAGCTTTCATTATACCTTTATCGAGCTTGCTGGAGAGTTCTTGTACTATACACGCATCTGACGGATTAGACAGTATCCCAAGTAGCAAACAATATTTTGTAATATTGTTTTACAATATTGAAACTAAAATTTAAGACTTTTGCAATGCTATTCAAAACTAGCGTCCTATATTGTATAATATAATTTATCCAGTATTAACTATTTAATAGCATTGGTAATTTATTACCCAATGCAATTAATATCCTTGAAATTAATCATACCTGTCTATTTAGATTTGAAAAAGAAATACCATATTTTAGCACTTTTCCAGACCTTATTTTATACTAAATTTGCTAGATTCTTGTCATTCAAAACATTTTTTTTTCTTTTAATAGATAAGTATTATGAATTGTTCATAAAAAAACACAACTCATTTACTCATTTTCAGATTGGAAAATAAAGGGTCATTCATTTGTTTGCAAGAGGTGTTATTATCCACTGAACGAACAGTCTATTTTAGGATTATCATAATTTTTTTCCACTATATGCTGGAATTATATTCATCTAGATCTTAGATTCTTCTAATATTTTTCTTTTTTTTTTAAACTAATTCTTAATATGGATTTTTACTTCCAACAATCTGGCAGTTATACAATTTACATATTATAATTAAACATTTTTTTTTCTTTTAATAGATAAGTATTATGAATTGTTCATAAAAAAACACAATTATATAAAAGTGCTCGAAAAGAAAGTACTTCCCTTTGTCATTTGCCCCAGTATATACATGTAAAATACCAAAAAATGCTATTTACTAATTAAGGTAGGTGGGAAAAAAAATTAGTTCTGAAATTTGCTTAGGTTTGCTTCACAAAATTATTATTTAACTGAATTTTCAGTTGCAACTCTCATATGCTGCAAGCATTTTAAAATCTTGATTCTCAGAAAATAACAATAAACAATATATATAATAAAACACCTCTTAACCTTATCCCAATTCACAACTAAAAAAACTTCTAATGGAGAGAAAGTTATACAGTTTTAATTAACCTTTAGTTAATTAATAAATTTTTCTCTATGACAGGAATGTTCTTTTCTGGATAACATTTGTGCAACATGTAAATAAAATTTGACAAGACAAGAAAACATATCACAAAGGTATAGCTATGAACAATGGTTTTAAAAAAATCACACGGCATCAGATTTTTTTATAACATTTTAATAGAGCAGATGAAAACCAACATTATTAAATGTATGATTAAAAATAACAAATGTTATTAAGTGTATAATACATCCAACTCCAATACAATTCTTAAAATTTCTAAGAACAAAAACAGATATCCAAAGCAGAGAAATAAATAAGAAAGCAAAGCAATGAATTTCCAGTCTATACACACATATCACAGGAAAGGATTAAAAAAATAGAGAAGACTAGTTTATAACTAAAATCATATGCAAAATGTCTATTTTGTGCATGTTTGCATTCGTTAACAGCACTCTTTTAAACAATCATATCTACTTTCTACTTCTAATTCCCAAGAGAAACTCGCTCATTGGATGAAGGCAACATTTCTGTTGGTTTCCTAAACTTCTTCAAAATCAACAATGAACTTATTAATAGTATAAATCCATAACACCCATATATAAAATTATTTAATAGTTATTTAGGCCTTAAAAATGAAAAATGGGAATAAAATAAACATTACTAAAATTGCTTTCCAGATTTAAGAATAGCAGCATTTAAACCAGAGAAACAATCACAGCCACAAACCGATTATAACCGATACTAAAACAATAAAATTATTTTTCTCCAGAAACAAAAATTAAAAAATATAATTCATTGCATTGTAATAATATTACATTATAATAATCTTACAATGAATAATTTTTTTTCGAAGAGAATAGACAATGCCAATGTAATATACTTTTTTTTTGCATAATCATATTAGATACAAATTATAAATTTTAAAAAAAAAAAAAAAAAAAAAAAGGAAAAAAATTATACTAAAGACTCACAGTTGTAATACAGGAACATCAGAACAGTCTCTACACTAAATAATATGCAACTTTTAAGTACGAGATAAAATATTTGTTGCAGGTGCAGCGACCACAAGTTCGAAATAAAATCACAAAACTATCGGGCAGTGTCTTCATACATGATCACAGCAATTTTATTCTATGCTCAGTACACACACATTTTAAAATCACAGTTAAAATTAAAAAACACATGAACTTACTAGATTGTAAATAATAGAATTATATCTTACTTATATGAGGAAAGTTACTAAAAAATACACATGTTCACATTAGTTTGAATAAAAAGAACAAAACTTTCTACAAGTTAAACTATTTCAACAACAGATCTTTACTATTACGGAAATATGTATAATTCCACGAAGATATATTTGTAGAAAATAACATAATTCTAACAGAAAATTTCTGCTTAAAGAGAAAGCTGCTACAGATTCCAACGAAGGTAATATAGTAAATGAAATATTATGTACATGCAAATACTTTAGGAGGGGAGCCAATACTCATAGGCAAACCATTTCAAAAATTCATTAACAGAGAGTTAAAAGTTTAAGATTAAAACAGTTTGATTGTCCTAAGATTTTATTATTTGCATATAATGCATGCAAGGGAGGTAAAAAAAAAATTGTGGTTATTATTTGTATACTTTAATTAAAGGGCAAAAAATTATCCTTGCATTAAATAACAAAAATTATAAAATAATTCTCTTAATTAATAATATGGAAAAAATAATCTCCAAATTCTTTTCAATAAACATTAAATTTTTAACTATGTCCAGAATAAACAGGCAAACACATGTATATAATGCAATTCCCTTCATAATAAATTTAAGGAATTTTTTATATTTAAGTAATAAAGGGGGGACAAAAGGGGAAAATATTTGGTTCCAAATGTATACTTTCATTGCTTAATTTATTTGTTGTTCAGTTAATGATAAATAAAAATAGTAACATTTTAAAAACTAAAGAAATATTTGGTTATTACTGCATAAAATCTTATCAATATACAACAATAAATGCATATAAAATAATGATAAATGTATACAAAATAATAAAAATATATCACAAATAAAGTATTTTGTTATATGAATATTAATTTGTGCAAATGGGAACTAAAAGTAAATCCCAATTATATAATAATAAATATATATAAAATAACAAAAATCCATCACAAATAAAAAAAACCCTGTCTAATAAATATGAATTTGTGCAAATGGAAATTGAAAGTAAAAACTGCATTTCCATTAAATGAAATAAAACAATATATTTTCTTGAAGTAAAAATATTAGGAGAAAAGAATAATTCTTAGTTGAACCACAAAATCTGATGGCATTTCAGGCACAAAACTTTTCTAAAATAGAAGAAAAACAAATGTGTTAGTGAAACCTGAGATCTCAGAATATCTGAGCTATAAAATTTTAGAGAAGGATCAATTAGTTTTAGCTCCTCAACTCAAAATCGCACATTTCAGGACAGAATAAAAACTCATAAATCATTTACCACTAAACCAACAGTGCCTATAGCTTGGTGCATGTCAATAACAAATGACAATGATGACTCTGCTCAATTGAAAGATGAAAATCTGATAAATAATGAATAATTAAAACAGTTCCAGTCAAATACTTTTCCACTTTAATATAGCATAGTTGGTTTTCAGTCTTATTCCAATTAATATATTTGTGTACCTGTTAATAGTAATATTTATCACAATATTTACTTCTGGACACAACTTTCAACCTCATGTACTGCAGTCACACAAATTAAGTTACAGAAGACAACCTCATAAGCACAAAATTTACATGATACAACTGACCATTTAAAAATTGTTAGCTTTCATAAATAATAGAATTCGATTACAAAATACATTTAAGAATATGTGATTAACCACTCTTATTTAAATAGAAAATGCACTACTACATTTAAACAGACGATGATTTCAATGTAGTTTAGAATTTTAAATATTTAATGTGGAAAAATCTTGCAATCAAATTTTATTAAGAAAAATTTATGCATTTCTCCATATTTAACAAACAAAAACACCTTAATTTACTTACATGAGTATCTTTGTGAACTCTCTTTAGCAATCAACAGTTGAAATATAGATCTTGACCCAGATTTCAAATACACAAATAAAAAGCGGGAAATTCAATAATTTAAAAAAAATTAATTCCATGCCTTCTATTTAAGATAATATAATATTTCAATAAAATGCATAAATAAAAACAATGTTCTAGAATTTTTAAATATCATTTTCATGGTAATATGATTAACAAGCAAGTACACCACACTTTCATCATACAAACGTACATGAATGAAATGAGTTGAAACAAAACATAACTTTTTTTTTCAGTTATCTGGAGAGAATACAGGCACATAGATAAGGTACTTGATTCTTTGTCTACACAAAAGAGAAAATTGATCTTGTTAATGTGTAGTTCTAAAAGTTTTCTCAGAAACTCACAAATTTTTCACGACATTTCAGGTGAAGGTGTCTACGGCATCCCTCAAAAAATGGTGAAGAAACATGGCACCAATGACAAGTAAAAATGAAGCATTCCACTATCTGACTACTCCTAAAGAAGAGTAAAGAGTAAACTCTAATACAGCGCAAAAATGCAAGACTCTCGTGTTACACTTTTTTCCAATTTTTTGGCACACAAGAGGTCATTCATTTAAATGCACATAAATGATCACACACATCATTACTAAATGGACTCTCATTTGAAAAATTCAAATTTAAGTCAAGGAATATTCTAAGAATTTCTATGTACAAGAATAAATCTCTCATGATTCCCTTGGTGTTGATTTCATTTTGTTTTAAAATTTTGAAGTACAAATTTGGTTTCTACGATTTAATCACGTTTTCCCACCCAATAAGCTGCCTGTGCCAAAAGAATTTGCCAACTGCAACATTCAAATAAAACAAAAGCAATGTTGTTATCACTTATGCGCATTGGTTTCCAGTTACATCTCATGAGTTTATACAGAGGAATTCATGACATATACAATCTCCTTGTCTGCCAAAAAAATGGAACAGCATAGTATTCAAATAGTTTATAAGTTTCTTTTTATTTTCAGTCCTGAAGAACTGTCAACTTCTAAAGTTCAGAAAAAACTGCTTTTTGTAATAACACCAATTTCATGCAGATACTGAAGATTTGGAAAGTCTTGAGCACAGGTGCAAGCTTTGCAAGGGTAAAAGGTAGGACTACAATGTCTTGGATCTAACTACTGTACTTTGAATAAAAGTAAGCTGAAAAAAAATATACACAAATTATATTTAAATATGCATTATACATCCATAGGATTTTAAATTGGAAGCAAAATTACCTACTACGTTACATAAAAAGAAAGTTCGGAGATATGTTTTGTCTCAAGAAACAATATAAAATTTTCAAGAAACAATATAAAATAGGATTGTCATATATTTTATTTGTCAACAATCTGGCATTTGAAGTTGTATTCTTCAAGAGTATTAATAAATTTACACTGATGTCCAGAATTTTGAGATTTAGAAAAAGTGTGTTTCTTGGGACTGATGCCCTATATAAAGCTTTTCTTTTAGAATAATATAAAAAATTATTATAATTCAGTACAAAAATTTCCATAAAGAATTTATAATTAAAACAATATTTTAGCAAGTTATATTTAACTCATGCTGTTTTGCACAATATTACCTTCTAAAGTATATGCAACTTGGACATCTCTGGCATTTGTGTGTGTCATCTCTTTCAAGAAAATATATATTTCAAGCACATGGAATAAAACTTTCTTACAAGTGCAGCAGCTACTGCATTAAAAGACAATTAATGTAAACAAAAAGCATCATGTTAATACATAAATTTCTAATTTTTTGTAATATAATGCTGATAGCTAAACAAACTAAATTTTTCACTTATAGTAGCTTGCATGAAAACCAGGTGAATCCACTTTTCTGTTAAATAGATTTTGCTGTTCCATATCAACAAGTTAATTTAATCAGCAACTTAAACCAACTAAAGATTTTTGACCCAGTTAAGGGTATTGGACAATTTAGACCTTCCCCAAAACAGAATTTAATTATCATGAAATTATCTTCATTTGCATAGATTTGAAATATAATTTAACACAGAATTTTTTATCCATTTATATTCTCATTAATTATAAAGCCTTGTCATATCTTTTGATCTCATGTAACAGTTTAACTGTGATTCAACAGAAGGTTTAATGCAATTAACATTCAAACTGTCTCTAATTCTTATTTTTAAAAACATTGCTCATAATTTATTTAACATTGTTTATTTTATTAAAATTTTTTTAATCTTTCATTCAGAAATAAAATAGCATTTAAAAGAATTGCAGCAATTAAAACATTTTTTCTAATGAATAAATATGATTATGCATCAATTTAACTAACTTGTATTTTCTCATTTTAATTTCTTGATTACAATTTTTAATAATAATAATAATATATAATTCACCAAACTTTTTGTTCCATTACATTTTTGATCAAAATGTTTTATTTTTTATTTTAAAGTAATATTTCACACAAACTAAAGATGTAATAAATCAGGATGAGACTTTTTTCTAAAAGGTTGCTACAATTGTAGCCTATAATTCATATGCACGCAATGGATAGTATTCGGTTTTTGAAGCAGATAGCTAGTGTGAAGATTTGAAGCTGTTTTAAATAATAAAATTAGATTTCATTAAAAGTTTTAGTTTCGTTTTAATCCATAGAAAATTCTGCTATGCATCACTAATGGGAAAAACCACCAGCAAACTATTATTTTGAAAGAAAATTTTGAGAAAGCTTTTTGTAATGTTTTTAAAAAACTTTTACAATAAGACATTGATACTTTTCTATATTTATATGTAGTTTTAAAAAAAATATTGAAGTTTTTATTTTAATATTGTTCCTTTACCAACTCATATTTTACTTATAAAAAAGCCATTCTCTACACTTTAAATGTTTTCATATGATACAGACATATCATACTTCAAACAATATTATATATATATATATATATATATATATATATATATATATATATATATAAAGAAGGGAATTCTGCAACAGAAATGAATTTAAAGAAATGATTAAACTAACATATGTTTAGTAACACAAACTAAGTTAAAAAATTTGAAACAATGCATACGGAAAAAAGTATTTCATATTTTTTAAAAACACATACCTCAATTTCCTGTAACATATAGTTAAATTTATTAATAGAAAAATAGTTAAATAAAGCTTATTATTTTTCATTAATAAATTATAATCAAGATATATATCTTATGTCACAGTGTTTGTGTTCGTACTCCTCCGAAACGGCTCGATCGATTTTCATGAAATTTTTTTATGTGTATTTGGTAGATATGAGAATAGGTCGTAAAGTATATTTCATAACGCTAGGTAATTAGGGTGTTAATATCCACGTTCACCGTACTCTGATGAGATCAACGCTTGCTTGAAATCATCGCCATTGTGACGTTGGAAAAGTCCAGCTAAAAATAAACACGCGTGTCCAATGCTAAAGATCCATCTGCTGACACATTCTCGGTCCAATTGTTAGATATCGGCGATGGAAAAGTTGCTGTCTAATAAAATACTGAATGCATAGAATTGCCCACTCATTTCTGCACTATCGTTGATTCGCAAAATGCTCTCATTGACCGCATATTTCCCGATGTACGCACATAATACATAAATCATGCGTGGTTGGCAGAAAGAGCCATTTTGGCAGCAAAAAATAAGGACGTCGACGATTTAAACTTCAAGATACAGCAGCCGTTGCCAGGCGACTTGGTATCATACAAATTGATCGATACAGTTTGCGATGCTAATGAAGCTGTAAATTATCTAACAAAGTTTTTGAACTCATTGGATTTGCCAGGCATGTCACCACACCTTCTACGACTGAAAGTTGGATCTCCGGTTATTTTACTTCGGAATTTGAACCCACCATGGCTGTGCAATGACACGCGATTGGTCATTAAAAAATTGATGAAAAGCGTTATCGAAGCCGCCCTTTTGAATGGTAAATTCCGAGCCGAAACTGTTTTGCTGCCACGAATTCCAATAATTTTCACAGATGTGCCAATCGAATTCAAACGTGTTCAATTTCCTATTAGATTGGCATTCACAATGACAATCAATAAGTCGCAAGGCCAAACGATGTCTATTTGCTGCTTAGATTTGGGCACACCATGTTTTTCGCAAGTGGCATGTTTTCGCGTGGGCAAACTATTGAGCTTATTTGTGTTGGCTAAAGACGGACTGAAAAAAAATATCGTACACTCAATTGCTCTTCGAAATGAATATTGATTTTCTTTATTTCATTTTTATACTTTACGACAAAAAATATATTACTTTTTTCACTTTACGGTGAACTTTTAAGAGATCAAGCAATGTATATGTCCGTTACGTTAATGAAATACATTGCACTGAGAAAATGAATGGTTGGTATTTTTTTTGTTTTTATCGGAGATCATAGTCTACAGCGCTCCATTCCATTAAAAACTCCAAAACTCCACTCCATTCCAAAACATTAAAGATTTGGTACATTAACTCTCTTACATACAAAATACATAATACTATACTATTAGTTCAAAATGCATGTTATAATTTTGATAAATTATTAAAATATCCTTTAATAATGTTTTTTTATTATGATTGGTATGAAATAATAAATATAATAGGAATATAAGAAAGCATTTTTCATAAAAATTTGAATAAACATATATTTTTTGATGCCTTTTCGAAATACTGATAAGCCAAGCAACGACACTATCATTTGCAAGACAAGATTAAAATTTATCCAAGACTACACTTAATTTATCATTTATAATGCTTCATTCAGCATGTTTTATTTTTTGCTATATTTACATGAGATTAAGAAGAGAAAAATCTTGCAATAAATTGAAAGTTCTTCTTTAAAGTAATTTTTCTTTAAAAAAATACTGTTTTAAATTATTCCACAATTAAAATAGTGAAGAACATAAAATAACTCAACTGTTCAAGAAAAATTCTAAATAATATACATAAAGTAGAATTTGTAGGATTCTTGATGTTGCATATAAAAACCTACCTACTTGTCTAGTTCAAAGTCCCATTGTAGGTAATTTTACAAATTTTGTAAAGGTGAAACCACGAGAGACAGCAAGAAAATAAAATGTTTGTGGGCATCACATGTAAAGATAGGCTATAAAAATGAAAGCGGAAATTAGAAAGTTTTTTTAAACATCATACTATTGCAATAAATTAAAAGTAAGAACTTTTTTTAATGATCAAATATATATATCATACTTTAATTAAAAAAACTTTTCTTGATTAGTTACAATTGTAATGAATGCAATTACTTTGGCTAATTTTGAAAATGTAGAACAAAGATTATTAAAAGTGATAAGTGAACTAGAGAATTAAAAATGGTCTTGAACACTGAAAGCAATGCAATAACTTTGAATGCATCAATATCAAAATAACATCAATAAAGTTAAAATGTATCATTGATAATTCTACTATCTCCAAACAAACTCCATAAAAATTTTATTTTATAACTTAAATATTTCATGGAATTATTTCTTTGCAATTATATAATATCACTGCAATTATATAATATCACTGCATTAGTTTTTATTTCAAATAAACTAATTTAGCACTACATTTAAAGTTTATCAAATAAATTTCAGTGTAATGATTTTGATGTCTTTATTTAAATTCAAAGTAAAATTTCCAATTAAAACTTATTTTTATCTTTATAGGAATAGTTGATATATTTAGTGTTGATGAGAATAAAATTTTAATGTTTTTTTAGCTAATAAAAAAGGAACTATTTACTCATTTATCAGAAAATTTATATTGAAATTTACTTATATTTAAATATTAGTGAATAAAATTTTTAGTACTTATAATAAACAACAATAGCAAAGGTTAAAATTGCCACATATCAGATTAAAGTTGCATATTGTAAATGATATATCCGAGAAAGAAATATTTATTTAAATTTTATCTTTAACAGAATTCCAAATATATTCAATTTAATTCAAATTCAGAATTTTAATTCAATATTCATTTTTTGTCTATAATTTCATTTTAATTAAAATGTGAAAATCTGCTGCATCAAAGAATTTTAAAATCTCGTAGATTCCTGAAAAATTACACACTGTATCTGAAAAATGTTTTAAAACATAAAAAGCTAATTTTTTCCCCATGAAATATAAATAATTTTTGAAGAAAGTTGCAAAATTCAATCAAACATTATCAGTGGAATCATAAATATGGGCTTAAAGAATGGAAAAACATTTTTTATACTTTAATTTGATATATTTTCTGACATGCTATCATAGATGATTCAATATAATCAGAGTTTGGTTTTTAACTGTGAATTTCCCCTTCACATATTAATATATTTCTTTCAGTTGATTTACACACAAGGTTGCCATTTATATCTGGAAAAAAAATCCCTTTGTTGACCCTTTATGTATAAAGATACCATGAATGTGCTCATGAGCTAATTATAATGGAATATGATTTTAAGGAGTAGCAAAGGAAAGGAAAGGAAGAAACAATTTAACATTATTAAAAATAACATATTAAAAGAAAGTTTATATTTTTAAAAGAATTTTATCGTTATTTAATAAGTAGAATTTAGCAAGACAAAATTTACATATTAAAAGGAGGCTATATTACCTCTCACGCTTTTTTACTTTAAATCACAGAAAATTAAGGATTCAGGTGAAACAAAAAAGAACAGTCAAACTGACGAATAAAAAAGAAGAGCAACAAATAAAAACAAAAGAAATGTTATAATAAAATCCACTCACCTCCAATAACACCAACAACTACTACTCCAATAATTACCATAATTATAATCATCTAAAACATAAAAAAAGAATTTCAACTTATTTCTACACAGCAAGAAAGAATAATTAACATAATAAGTAATTTAATTAACATTTAAAAACTAGATTATTATGCAATAAAAATTTTTAAAAAAATAATATACAGCTTTATAAAAAGCAATTCCGAAAAAATGTGATTTTATTGCATCAATTTCAAAATTCAAATCCTTAAGCTTTCTCCAATTCAAAACTAGTCAATTTACTAAAAATTTTTAATTATCAAAGAATATTCAAACTAGATGTTTTTGATAAACAATTTCCAGGAATGCACATTTTAAAATTTTAATTATGATTTAAATTCTAATTTTAATCAATATTCTAAAATAGCAAAAATAGTGAATACATATGAAAATAATAAAGAACAATATTTCTAATCAACTGAAATGTATATTTATTAAATTTATGTCAAAAACTGGTATGTTAAGAATGATAATTATCTCCATTTTTAGTTATATGAGAGAAAAAAAATTTCTATCACTGTTGACAAAAATTTCTTAACTTTCTTATTATTTTTTTTAATTAGCAAAATACACTTTCTGTTGTTTAGAAAATTGATGAATAATAAATGAACATCTAACAACAATTTGCGAATTTAATATAATTCATGGAAATGAGACTGATTTATGAAAACTAAATTAAAATGCAATTATTATATTTAATGTACTACTTCAATGGCCAACTACCTGAATAACAGGTATCAAAAGCAAAAATATGACAACTAATATTTGAATCGTACAGAATTATAATCGGTTGCATTTTGACATTTTCACACTTTATATCCATACAAAAATTAAATCCATCAATGTAGATTAACAGATATATGCATTAACAAATAAACTTATATTAAAACATGAATAAAAGAAAATATACTACATAGATAATAATTAATATTTTTTTATAATAACCTGTACATATCAAGAAATAAAAAAGAGAAATGAAATCCAAATATAATATTAAACACAAAATAATAGACAAATTTTGAACAATCATAAAACTATTCCTAAAAAAGGCTAAGTTACATTCTAAGTTACTATTATAATAGGAAAGGATGGGGAAAAAATTCATTCAAAAATTTATGTCATTTTTTAAGAATGGAAAGTAAATAAATCAATTAAACACACATTAACTGATTATCAAAATATAATTATTTGCTTTTCATACTATTTTACAAAAACAATACACAATGGTGAATTTAACTTTCCCATGTCTCTATCAACACTCCATAACACTTTTAAATACTCAAGTTTCAAAACACAGGGTTCCCATTCTTTTCTCGTTTCAAAATTCAAGGCTTTTTTGAAGTTATTCTCACTATTTTTAAGGCAATTTGGAATACAATGATCTAATGTACTACTAACAATTCATTTAACAATTTGTTATAAAAATAGATGAAAACCAAATTTTCACCTACATTATAACAACATTTTTAGTTTACTTTTATAAATAATTAAATTTAACTATGAAGAAATATAAATTTTCAAAATATCAGATTGTATACCGATTATAAATGATACTTCTAAAAAATATTTTTTTTTTTTGTCTTGTCTCTGCTACAGATAATTTTAATTCCTTCATGATTATAAGGCAATTTGAATTTTTAGAATATTTCAAATAATCACTTATATATAGGAGATTCTTCTTTTAGATTTTCAACTTCAATTCTTTAATTAAAAGAAAGTCCACTTTTCATATCAATTTGCCTTAATAAAGTATTAAAAAGCTTTTTACACAATTTGTTAATATCTTTTCCTAAATACATATATAAAAACTATCAATACCAAATGTTCTCAGTGCATCACAACTCAGAAAATTTGAAGAATTTGGCATCACTACTTTAATTAGAAAAGAATAAATCTTGCTTAATATTTTTAATGCTGCATTTATTCAATAATTCTAGATTTTCTGCTTGCAATAAATGAGACAATACATTATTCAATTTCTTATAATAACCATAAATATTTCAAGCCAATTTTCTTGGATCAATACAACATAAGCACAAAACTATTCTGAAACTGGCAATTTTTCGAAACAAATGTTTAACACAGTAATTTTAAATTAAAAATATATTTTCCAGAAACATTAATTGTTTTAAAATCATATTTCTAGTGAATCTAAGGCTTATCTCAAACTGACTTGTCTGCATAATTAGCTTTTGATAATTTATAAGTGCTATTTATGATTTCCAAAGGTACAATTTTAAATGTACCAGTTATAGAATAATTTTTTTTAAATAATTTTTAGCAAAGAATGGCATAAAAGGTTTATTTAACTGAAATTAAAAAAAAATGATACTAATATTTTGACATAGAAAAATTTATTTTAGCAGGTCAAATTATCTTTAACCTTTTCTGGATGAAAGATACATATACACATTTGTGCTGGATTCTCTTCAGGTCTGAACATCACATACATGCATTTGCATTAGAATGAAACAATTTATATTAGATGGTGTTACTAATTAATGGTTTTATCAAAAGATTAATCCCATACATAAATAATTTTCTATCTGAGGATAGATGGCAAGTGTCTGTAAATCATTAGATTTTTACAAATATTGACAGAAACGGTTTCTGATGTAAAAGGAAATGCATTCATTTTGAAATGGCCGTTAAAATTTATATTCTCATTGGGTATAAGATGTTATAAGCAAGGGGTTTATATACTCTGTTTCATTTCTACAGTCATGGCTAAAAGAATACTTATCTTTCCAAGTGGTCGGAGAGTGTAAATTTATGAAAGATTGATCTATGGATTTTTCTGATAACATTAACAAAATTTTAAATTATTTATAATAAAATAGACAATTAAAAACATATAAGATGTAATATAAATTATGTAATGTCCATCTCTACAATGATCATTTTGAGATTTTTCATATGGCTTTGAAGTATTAATTATTAAAATTTAAATATGTACTATTAATTAATTATGTATCAAATATTTGTCTTCTGTTTTCATATACAATACTGCACAGTAGATCATAATAAATCATGTTCTTCATATTTTTAAAAATTAACTAACATGTATTTCTAATTAATTTTTAAAATCATAACAGAAAGTTATATTTTTTGTCACATATTTAAAAATTGTTTATTTTCTATGCAAAGAATACTTTTTACTAATTATTATCTATATTCTTATTTAACATAATTAACATTTGGGTTAGTTGGAGAAAATGTTTTTGCCTCTGTCTTATCTTAAAACATGTTAGCACTCCTATACCTGGATCCCTTCTCTGAATTCTACCTTTAGTTAATTTTTTTTCTTCTTCATACATTGAGTAAAGAAACTCTTTTGATCATGTTTTTGATTTATTGTTCGATATGTTACAATGTTATATATTTATTGATCAATATGTAATTCAACTTTTTATGGCAAAGCAAAAATCTTGGCATTTCTTGAGAAAAGTAAACACTTCATAAGGACCTTTATTTCAAAAAAAGCACCTTTAAAATTCTTACAAAAGGGTTTTCAAATGTAAGTACTTTGCACAACAATATGCACCCTGTAATATAATCACCAAGTTACTTTATATTTAAGATTGCATATTTTACATAAATAGAGATAGAGAAGCACTTATTAATATTACTTTTTTCTAATTTATTTATTTCCAGTGTCCCCCCCCCCAATTTGACAATCAAAAGTTACATCTTTATAATAATAAATTTAATTCTTTATTACATATTTATAATTTCTATCAATTTTCCATATATAAATGCTGATGAATTTATCCCTTCCATTGATTAAGTAACATATCACAGTTAGAGCATTTGTTTTTATTATTTAAGTGCATGTAAGAGCTTAAAGTGATGTGTAAGTGCATTTACAACAATTGCTGACTTTTATATTAATTACTACAATTGACTTAAAAAATCTAAAATTCAATAAATCAGTCATATTTATAATTACAAATGGAATAGTTGCATCTTTAATCACTGCTTGTCTGAATTTGAAGTCTCTCAATAAAGTATTTTATATTTATGACTCAGTTTTTTATAACTCGTTACATATTTAAACAGATATGCAGAGTAAGGTTTATAATTTCATTTTGATATACCTTGCAATTTTTCCACCAGAATTTTCTCTTCAGCTTTCCTGCTTGCTGTTCAAATTGTGAAGCACCTTGCTGTAACGCTTCTAAACATACAAATAATATTTGTTAATAAACCTGATACAAATGAACATTCCATTAACCATATACCTTAAAAATCATGCTTAATCAAACATAAAATGTTTGCAGTTCTGAAGAATATTTCTGTGGAGTCCACATTACATAATGACACACACAAAAATTGCAAAACCTAATGTAGGCTTCAATTATATAAAATAAATAACTCTGGTCTGTTGAACAGGGGAGGTCAGAAAGTAAATTTAAATTCCAGATGGATGCTTTATTAAAAAATTTATTTCATTAGTGTTTTTGGCAGATACGAAATCAACATTCAATTACATACAGATAATTTAAGACAAAGTGCAATTTCAATTGAAGAACAATTTAAAAAAAATGTGTAAATAAAATTTTTCCAAACATGAAAAAGCTCATAATTATGAATAGTTATTTACACTTAGGAATATATATATAATCTTAGATCTATATGAAAAGTAATCACAGCATTTAAAAAATTTCTCATAAGGCAGGAAATAAGCTACTACTTTATGCCAATTAGAAAAAGTACACTTTAACATTGTCAACTCCTCTTTTATATTTATTGAATTACTTTCTTTACAAGCATAGAATTTTATTTTTTTCTTGCTTGAACTTATATAAACATACAACATGTTTACTAAGATTATTTTAGGTCTCATATTTACCACAGCTAAATTCAGGTGAAGAAGAGCAACTTACCGGCTCTATCATCCAATTCTGATAACTTTTGATCTCTTTCCAAAACTTTTTCCACATTTGTACGCATGATATCTACAACCTATTTTTTTTTTAAAGAAAAATATTAGAATTAGTATTGTATTCATTCGTTTTCAAAACATTTTACTCATAAAAGCATTTAAAAAACACTTCTTTTTATATAAAAAATATGAATATAAAAATTTATTTATCAAAAATAATAATACAAATGAAATCAAAATTTTTATTGATTTTACAGCTTATTGTGCCATTATAACATTTCAAGGATAAGCAAGGAATCTTTAGCCGATGGTTTGGAGGTTATAATTATCCATACCAAGCTTTATTATTTTAAAATCAAACATAGGCAAATAAAAAAAAATTATTATTATCTATACTTATAAAAGGAAAAATAAAAATATGTATGTTTGCACTTCAAAGCATGAATTTTGAAACCTAATGTTAAATTTTCTAAAAAGTAGTTTGTTGTTTCGGATGAATTTTTCACATGTATTTGTGTGCAGAATCAATTCTGGTGATTCTGATTTAAAAAAAAAAAAAAAAAACTGCTTGCCATCAAAGATAATACACAACTGTCACCATCAATATATATATATATTTGCAACTCAAATATAATTTACTGCTTCTTTGAGATTTTTTTTAAAAAGCTACTTTAAAAAAATTAAGATTAATTTCTGCATAGAGTATCTAATTTTATTTTTCCTCTTCAATTTTTTTCAGGTCCTTTTTTTCAAACATTTCCATTTAAAATAATCAAAAGAACTATTTTTTCATTGATTTTTAATTAATTGTTTGCTGTGGAGTCTAAAGGTTTTCTTTGCTAATTCATGCCAGAAAATGTTAATCAGGGGACAAAAATTTTCAAAAGGATTCAAATTAAGAAATAAAAAATCACAAAACTCCTTTTTATATAATTTAAATTCTAATGGTATCATCTGCAGCTTTTATTTAACCTTTTTTTAGAACAAAACCTAAACAGAATTTAAAAAAAAAATTGAAAAAAGTTCTTTAATTTTTTTATCATGAAGAAAGATATTCAGAATTAATATATTTCTGAACTTCATAACGTTATATCAAATTGTGATTTGATTTTGTTGATATTTGCAATGCCATAAGTAATGCCATTCTAGACTATATTTACTGAGATATTAAAAGGAAACAAAAGTACAAGCACAGATAAAGCACAATGCTTCATTCTATATTTTCGAAATACCATTCAAAACAGTTCCAATATTTAATGCTTTTCAGTTCTTTAAAGATATTTTATAAAATTCACAAAAAGAGAACTTAAAATAGACAGCAACAACCAGAAGAACTTAAATGAATCTTATTGACAATTGCTTCAGTTTTTGTTCTTAGCGAATTGATCAATATGTCACAGAATTTTGTTTCACTTCAAAAATTAATTGAAGGAACAATTGAATTAATTGAAGAACAGTTTTCCCAAATAAGAACAAAATCTACCTTGGTAATTTCTGCAATTAATAACAGCTTGACCCTTTAACTTCCTAAGTAGTCAAAACCATTTTTATTTTTTTTCAAAATTTCATGTTTAAATTTAAACAGAAAATTCATGTTTAAAGTTTTTTTTCAAAGTTAAATTATTTTTAAGATTTGATTAAATTAAAAAAAAAGGTTATTCACTTTAAAAGCTATTTTTTTTAAACCTTAGAGCTTTCAGATCAAAATACTTAGGCATTCAGACAATTAATAGGTCATCTCTTTTCAGAGTAATAAAATCGATTAAAGACACTCATTTAAATTTATTAAATAAAACACATCAGATTCTAAAAACTATCTTGTCATATGGAAAAATCATTAGATACTGGAAAAGAAAATATCTCTTGTTACACACAGAGCAAGTAATCCATAGAGCAGATAAAAGCAAATTTAAATTCAAAACTTAAAAATTCTTCATCTGATCCATCAATTTGTTCAGAATCTTTCAAGTATGGAAATAATTTTTTGAAGTGAAACCTATAGTTTTTGTTAATACATTTTTGATGCAAGAGAGCATATTATGTATATGAAATTAATTATTTTAAATTGTCCTCTCATCAAACTATTCACTTTCCTAATCGCTTCTTGCCACTTACGAAGTTCTCTATTCAAATAAATTCAAGTACATCACGTACATTGCTGTAAGATGAAATATATCATCCATAGTGATTAATTTGTCATTTAATAAATAGATTTTCCAAGAAATTAGTTCTGTAATATTTTAATATTCACAAATTATTATATTTGCATAAGCTTATACGTACAAGGATGTCAGTAATATATCACGTTTAAAAATAATATACTCCAAAATATTACTGTAGCAAAGAATGACAAATTAAAGAGAGGCAATACCTCATTAACTTGGGCTTGCGTCTGTTGTATTCTTCTAGAAGCGGCTTGGTGTTGTGGATTGGGCTGCCTAGGTGCTTCTCCCCCTTCAGCTGGTGCACCCTCCTGCCCTGCTGCGGGAGGTGCAGTTTCTGGAGGAGCCGACCTTAACACAAGAAAGAGGAATTATTTATAAAAAAGCTTACTTTTATTTTACACATTTATAATGATAAAACTGCTATGTTATAAATAAGCCACAAAACAAAGAGAGAGAGAGAGAAAGGATGAAATTATCTATGATAGAAACTTAATAAATGAGTGCTTTTTAATTCTAGAGATTAAAGAAAATGAAAAAAGAAATTATTTTTAGCACATATTCATATGGAATTTTAATATGCTTTTAATAAAATTGCAAAAAGACATTTACATAAGGAAATAATATGTATAAGAGTTAAGCAGGAAATTTATGTGCTATTTTAATAAAAATCTACTGTCTTTTCTTTAAAAAAAAAAAATTCATAACATTTAAAACTTTAAAAAAATTCTTTAACAAATCACAATTTATAACCTTAGGTCAATAAAAATGATTAAAAATTGATAAAAACTTATGATATTTCATATTATTTAGAGTATCGTCTCTCATGGAAATAAGGAAATGGTATTAATCAAAACAAAATCTTCAAAACAATAATACAATACCATATGGCAAGGTAATGATTTTCTTAATTTTATTTAAAAATCAAAAGAAAAAAATTGTATAAATGATTTATGCATAAGACAAATATAACCAGAAATATGTTTTTATTTGTTTTAAATTAATGTATCCATAAACATGATTGGCAAGCCACTTATAATATTTTACACTTGCTTCTATTATTTGAATAATCTTTATGAGAATATTAATATAATTACCAAGTTCAAAAGTAAAGGATTAATTTTTATCTTAATGCTATATAAGTTATCAAACATATTTATCTTAAAATGTTATATAATTTAAAAAAAATTAAAGAAATATTATAATGTGCATATTAAAATTTTTGATTCTTTCATTGATTATTTACTAAACAATAACAATTTACATATTTTCTGTCAAAAATACAGGACTTAATTAATAATAAAGAATTGGCAATAATTTTTGTTGGGGATATACATTTGGTGAGTTTCGACTAATTCATCATTAATTAATAGGTACCACAATAAAATTCAACCAAGTTATTTCACAGCACATTCTATTTTATAAGCATTTTTTTTATAAAGGCATATGCTTTCAGACTTTAATTAAATATATATATTTGATGCAGGACAGACAAAAGAAAAAAAAATTCTTTATAAAAATATTTAATATAATTTCTAAAATGTATAATTAATACAAGATTTCTAAAAATTGATTTTTCTTAATTCATTCTTTCCTTTTTATATTCCTCTTAAAAACTAATATATATATAAATATATGAAACAATGATCTCATTTAATATTATTTGATCTTGCAGCCACATGTAATGTTAACTGAGGCTAAAATATCAATTATATAAAAGATAGATATAAAAGTAGATGGAAAAAAAAATCACTTAAAAATGCATCATCATCATAGAGTTGTTTTAATTAGAAACAAAAAATTTCATAAATAAAACAAAGTATAAATAATTGCAATCATAAATTCATTATTTTAACATTCCAGCTAAAAAATTTATTTATTCATTTTACGGTTTCTCAACTGAAATACTAAACATAGAATTTCAAGGATGGAAAAGATAAATCTAAATTAAAGTTCCTAACATTAAATTACGAGATTGTATCATTTCAACCAGTAGAAAAATGTAATCTTTTTAAGTTTCATTTACCTAAAGTATAAAAGGCTGGTCATCAGAATCATATAATTCATCAAATATATATAAAAAAAATTCAAAAGAAAGCTGGGAATTAAATTTCAATAAGCAAAGTCCAAATGTAAAATTGATTTTGAGATTGATTATTAAAAAGTTATGAATTTCAAGCAAGATTGTTTAAGTAAAATGTCATGATAATTTCAGAAGTTTTATAAATTTTAAATGAAAAATAATATACAATAATCAAGGAAATACTTTTAACCAATATATTTACCAACAGTAAATTTTAAGTTTAATGCGATATGAGCTTAAAACCAATTTTAATAAGAAAAGTACTTAAAAAGTAATAAAATAATTACTTAAGTATTGTATGTGAAACATAAGATATTAAACAATTCAAATAGTAACATTAAAAAAAATTAATACGGTTTTGCAATATATATCTTTGTTTTTACATGAATTTAAATGTTGACTTTGTGGATCATTTAAAAGATATAAAAATTGTAAATGTATAGAAAAAAACTAAAATATTTAATATCGGTTCTCAGGAACTTGATGTATATAGAACTGAACAATAAATTTTAAGTTGCGTGATATAAATTCCTTTTCTCTTTTGACAGATGACACTTAATGGCAACCAAATCCATAATATAATTAAACTGTAATTCAAATAGAATAATTTGACCATAAAAAGCTTTTATTCTTATTTAAAATAAAGAAACTTATTAATTTATTTTTTATTCAAACTTTTCCAAAGGTCATCACGAATATATATAAAAAAACCCATCATGTAAAAAAAGAGCAAATATGGCATGAAATATTTGCTATTTCCGTTTGCAGAAATATCTAAAAGTAATTGCATATGGAATAAAGGGGATGTACATTAACTCAACAAGAATTGAAACATAAGCTACTAAATTAATCAAACATTCAATATTAAATGATATCGCCCTGCATTTCAGATCAATACAAAATCTTTATATTCAATATGCACTTAGATATAAAACAATTAAAGCTGATTTGTGAAACTTACATTTCTGTAAATTTTTGTTAAAACTTAGTAGAAGGTAAGGGAAAACCACAATATTTAAATAGACAAAACTATACAAACAAGAAAGCGGTAAGTAGACAACACTGCAGTCTCTGACACGCAATGACGTAATGAACGGTAGTAAGTGGAAGTTATAGTTATTTTTTAGTTATCCATAATTAACAAATTACTCATATTAATAACCTAATTAATTTGAAGAAGCAATGAATTTCCCGTTAATTTATACAATTTATACATTTTTAAAAACTAAACTAATATTTTTATTAAATCATTTACAAAAATAATGCTTACAGTATATTTGCCTTTCATCCACTATGACGAATTTTTACGAGCGGTTATTACGTAACCAATATCAAAAAGTCACAAATACAAGTGATCAATACTTTTCAATGAGGGGTATGATTCAAATCCTTGATACGATCTTACTGGTGATATTTCGATTACAGGTTGGATCACGATAGAAAGTAAAAATCGATACGATATCACTGAAATTTGCCGGAGCGATGACTTCACTGGAAAGTAACAATAGATACGATCTATCCAATGGAAGCTCTCGAAAGAAATATGTGAATGGATTGAAAAGTGAACGGACCGGTTGTTAAAATTATCGTACCATTGAATTATATATCACTGAAATTTATCGGAGCGGTGATTTCACCGGAAAGTGCGAAGTCACCGCTCCACTTTACGGGAGTGACTTCCGATATTCGCATATGATGATGCACTATTCCATACAGATCGTTTTTAATTGCTCGTGACATGATTGACTTTGATTACATATATTGTAAGCGTCATACCAGTTGAAACTCAACTCCACTCCAATGTAATTAATTCAGATTTCGCTTATCTCGATGTAAATATGCTTTCAAAACTTTCTATGTAAATAATCGCAAATAAAGTGTTCTCTCATATCACATCCATAGTAATTATTGAAGATATTTTACAAAGTGGCGTCCGTGACAGGACTATGGATTATCTAAAACGGGAGAGAACACAACTCAGGCGATTGTTTACCAAATCGTTGAAAGAAGTTGAAAATGCTGTGAAAACGGAACCGGTAAGTAAAATTGAATTGATACCGGTATTTAATATTCTGAGTGATAAAGCTGAAAGGTTGTTTGAATTAGATGAAAAAATAAGAGTAAAATGGTCCGAAATGGAAAATATTGTAGAAGAAGAATTTTCTAATGACCTTGACATAGCGGAAAATTATCACGATCAGTGGATTGCTTTGAAAACGAAAGTCGATTTTGTTTTGGCTACGAAAGAAGAAAATAGTGATACTTCCTGTGTATTAAATGAAACAAAACGAACCTTTCGCCTTCCCAAGCTGGAATTAAAACGTTTTGACGGCGATATAAAGAACTGGCTCGGATTCTGGGGACAATTCAAAAAAATTCACGATGATGATACTATTGATTCAGATGATAAATTTCAATATCTTTTGCAAGCGACGGAAATTGGTTCATCGGCAAGAGATTTAGTAGAAAGTTTTCCGCCGTCGGGCGCTAATTATAATAAAGCTATTGAACAATTGAAATCGCGTTTTGCTAAAGATGAGTTGTTGATCCAAATTTATGTTCGTGAACTTTTAAATCTTGTTTTAACGCAAGCAAACAACGGAGAAAATTTCACTTTACGTGTTCTTTATGATAAATTAGAAACCCAGTTAAGAGCATTAGAGACATTAGGAGTGACATCTGAAAAGTACGAAGCAATGTTGTATCCATTAGTAGAGTCAGCTCTTCCAGAAGATCTCATAAAAGAATGGGAACGAACACGTAGTAGAGTTGAAAATAAAGCAAAGCCGAATATTTTGGGAAACTTGTTAGAATTTCTTCGATCGGAAGTCGAGAGTGATGAGAGATTACAACTTGCTCGATCCGGTTTTGAGAAGGATCAAGAGTTTCAAAGAATTAAATCGAAAGATAAAATTCCTACGGCAGCTTGCATTGTATCTAGTGAAAAGAAAAGAGCTGAAAAAAATGACAAGCAATGCATGTTTTGTAATAAGTCATTTCATAATATAACTGAATGCTTTAAAGCTCCCGATATGCCACTGGAAGAGAAAAAAGAAATATTAAAAAAGAAAGGTGCGTGCTTTATTTGTTTGAAACCAGGTCATAATTCAAAGATTTGTAGGGTCTATTTGAAGTGCATTATATGCAAGAAAAAACATCATAGTATTATGTGTCCAAATATAAATCAAACAAAACAGAATCCATCACCTGAATTAGATGCCAAGATTCTCTTGTCACCAAGGGATTCATCTATATTATTGTTAACGGTATTGGTGAAAATCCTCAATAAAGACAGATCTTTAATTATCCGAGGATTATTCGATACAGGTGCTCAAAGATCTTTCATAAAAAAGGATATTGTGGATAAACTGGGATTTTAACCAGTAGATCAAGAAATGTTAAGTCATGGACTTTTTGGGGGCAGTGAAACTAAACAAAAGTCCCATAATGTGTATAACATTACATTGCAAAGCTTGTGTTCAAATCTCAGGCACAACATTTCCGTTTTAGATGAAAAGAAAATATGTGGTGCTATTCCTCGTGTAAGTAATCCTGAAATTTTTCCCATTTTGAAGAGAAAAAATATAGAATTAAGTGATACAGGGGAAGACACTCCTGAAATAGATTTATTAATAGGAGCAGATTACCTTGGTGTATTGCTGACGGGATCAATTGAACACATTGATAAAAATTTAGCAGCCATAAAAACAAAACTCGGATGGACACTTCAAAGTAAACAAACGAAACAGTCAAAATCTTTAGAGAATATTATTTATGTTGCCAATTTAGATTTGACGGAATTATGGAGTCTAGATGTCATCGGTATACGAGATTCTGTAGAAATTAAATCAAGGCAGGTAGCCGATGAAGAAACAGTTGAATTTTTCCGCAAAACTATTAAGAGAAATGAAGACAAGAGATATGAAGTATGTTTGCCATGGAAAATTGGATATCCAGAGTTAGAAAGCAATAAGGAATTAGCCATTAAGCGTTTGATGTCAGTTACAAAAAATCTTATTCGATCAGGACATTTAAGCGAATATGGTGATGTGTTTAATGAGTGGATTCGAGATGGAATTATCGAAATTGTAAATGAAGATAAGAATAAAGGGCACTATTTACCTCATCATCCTGTAATAAAGACTGGAGATAACAACTACAAAGATTCGCCCTGTTTTCGATGCCTCAGCAAAAGACACTAAAGGAAATTGCTTGAATAATCACTTAGAAAAGGGTCCAAATTTATTAGAATTAGTACCAAAATTAATAATGCAATTTCGTAAAAATGCTATTGGAATAACATCAGATATTAAAAAGGCATTCTTACAAATCAGTCTGAACCCAAAGGATAGAGACTACTTTAAGTTTTTATGGTGGAAAGATTTTTCAAGAAGAGAGGAATTGATCACCCTGAGACACTGTCGAGTGGTATTTGGTGCTTCTCCTAGTCCATTTTTACTTGAGGCAACGATAGCTCATCATCTAGAGAATGTTTCAGATGGAAGGAAGGAAACAGCTCGTCAACTTCAAAAATCTTTTTATGTAGATAATTGCATAACTAAATTAGAAACTAGAGAAGAGGCAGCCAAATTTATTTCTGAAGCTAAAGAACTGATGTCTGCAGCCAAATTTGATTTACGAGGTTGGGTTACTTCTGAAAGAATTGTAGGAGAAACAAAAAAGAGATATATTCCAATACTAGGACTTTCCTGGGATACTGAAAATAATGAACTTTCTTGTAACAGTGCTATTAAAATTTCAGAAGAAAATATAACTAAACGAACATTATTATATATTTCTCAACGAATTTACGACCCAGTAGGATTTACGAGTCCAACTACTCTAATTCCAAAGATAATTCTACAAAAAACATGGAAAAAAAAATTAATTGGGATGATGTGCTTCCACAAGCTATATGCAATGAATTTTAGCCTGGTACAAACATGTAAATCTGCTAAAAGATTGCAAAATTCCAAGAAGACTCATTTCAAACCCTTTTAAAGATTGTCAGATAAGTCTTCACTGTTTAAGTGAAGCCTCTTATGCCGCATGTATTTTTTTACGTGCTGAATATAACGAGAAAGTTTCAGTTCAATTAGTAACAAGTAAGTCAAGAGTGTCACCAACAAAGGAAATTACAATTCCTCGATTAGAACTGTTGGGAGCTCTTATATTATCCCGACTATATTGCCAAGTGACAGATGGACTTGAGGTAAAATTTAATGATGTATACTTTTGGACTGACTCGACTGTTGTCTTAACTTGGATTAAACGGGATAGTTCTTGGAATACATTTGTAAGAAATAGGATAACTGAAATAAGAAAATATACCAATTCTGATAACTGGCATTTCGTGCCAGGTCATATGAATCCAGCAGACCTTCCTTCAAGAGGTTGTGATGCAAAAAATTTATTGAAGAGCAAGTGGTGGGAAGGTCCAGAATGGTTATCAAAGTCACAAGAATTCTGGCCTTTGAATAAAAACCAAATTATTGATGAAAATTTAGTTGAATCAGAGAAAAGGAAAACAATAGTCAGTAACATGGAGCATGAATCAGTTAACTTTACTGACAATCTACTTTATTTCTCGAAATATACAAAGATTGTAAGAATGCTGGCTTGGATACTACGCTTTATTAAAAATTGTCGTCTTAAAGAAAATTGTAAGGAGACCGAACTAACCTATGAAGAAGTCCAATCAGCTGAAAACTGTTTACTAAAGCTAATTCAAAAGGAAAGGTTTGCAGGAAGCAAGATGAAAGCATTGAAAAATATGCAAACTTTCAAAGACGATTCCGACATTCTTAAAGTTAGAACTAAGCTCATACTGGGAGATGAAGAAGAGAATTTTAAGTGCCCAATATTGTTGCCGGGTGACCATGAAATAATTCGTCGATTGATACACCATAAACATTGTGAGTTGCAGCATTCCGGACTTCGAACTCTCATTTCCAATTTGAGGGAAAATTACTGGATTATTTCTGTCAAAAAAATAGCAAAACGAGTAAGCTCTCATTGTATTACTTGCAAAAGATTTAAAGCAAAACCTACGGAGCCACCTTTAGCACCTCTTCCTAAAAATAGAATAAAAGTTGCTGCGGCATTTGAAGTCACAGGGATTGATTTGGCAGGCCCATTGTTTTTGCGTTCTGGAGAAAAGACATGGATTGTCCTTTTTACCTGTGCTGTTTATAGGGCTGTTCATCTTGAGTTAGTTAATTCCTTGTCCATGGAAGTCTTTATAATGGCTTTAAGAAGATTTTTTGTTAGGAGAGGTCGAGTTAATATAATCTACACTGATAACGGCACCAACTTCGTTGGTTCAAGTAATGCCTTGAAAAATCTAGATTGGGAAAAGATCATGTCATTTTCCACTATCAAGAAAATTAAATGGAATTTCAACCCTCCAACTGCTGCATGGTGGGGTGGATGGTGGGAGCGGATGATCCGCATGCTAAAAGAAATGCTAAGGAGAATTTTGGGCCGAAAGAGTATGGATTATGAAGAATTGGAAACTCTTATATGTGATTGTGAAGCTACAATAAATTCCAGGCCTCTCACATATATTGAAGATAATTCAGAAGGTCTAAGGCCATTGACACCTGCTTGTTTCTTGCAAGGCATTCCTAGTAGTGATACAACTGATTTAGACGAAATCGACAGTAAAAGCCTAAATAGAAGATTACGTTTTATTCAAAAACTACGGCAGGATTTAAGAACGAGATTCCGCAACGAATACTTAGCAATGTTAGTGCATAAAGGTCATCACACTCGAGATGAATCTTTGAATGTTGGAGACATAATTCTCCTTGAAACTGATGGAAAACGCCTTCACTGGCCCTTAGGAATTGTAACTGAAGTCCTTCCCGGAGCAGATGGACATTCAAGAGTTGCCAGAGTAAGAACAGCTCAAGGGGAAAAATTAAGACCATTCCAGAGACTTTATTCCTTGGAAATCAGAAGTTCTGAAAAATTACCATTCATTGCTCAGCAAAAGGATAAAGACACAAACACTCAACTTCCTGCAATTCCTGTCTCAGATCAAGATTCCAGTGAAGATGATGATTATGTAACCAAAGTAACTCCTGATGTTGTCACTAAAGCTGGCCGGCGTATTAAAATTCCCAACAGACTCGATTTATAACTTTTGTTGCAATTTCAGGTACTCCATAAAATTGCAAGGTGGGAGATTATGTAAGCGTCATACCAGTTGCAACTCAACTCCACTCCAATGTAATTAATTCAGATTTCGCTTATCTCGATGTAAATATGCTTTCAAAACTTTCTATGTAAATAATCGCAAATAAAGTGTTCTCTCATATCACATCCATAGTAATTATTGAAGATATTTTACATATATTCTGTTTACTGCTGGCGCCATCTATTGGTAGTATATAGTACTAAAGTAAACATTTTAAAGAAATGACATATATTTTTAATTCACCTGTTCCAGAAAATGATTCACTCTAATAAAGAAATTAAATAAATAGTTTTGAGAAAAAAAATTAAGTTGAAACAGATAAATTAATTCAATCACATGTTATTTAAATTAGTAAATTAAGTATTAATTATAATTAATAAATTTTATATTTACTATTAAGTAATAATTTTTAATTAATAATATGATTGAAATAACAGATATATAGAACACATATTTAAAAATAACAATAGCAATATAGGTGTTCAGAAAATCGAGCATCTAATTACACATCGTCTTTCTCTCTACTGTAACTTCACATCTGAATTGCTCATATGAATTGACCATATTGTTACGAATTTTACCAGGGTTCGTTTGGATAGTGAAAGTTATATGGTGTGAAGAACGCTCAATCAGCAGGCGGCAGTTGAAAAAGAAACAACGACGTTTATTTACACGAAGACATACAGGACAGCACAAAAACGACAACTATATACAGCATAGAAGACGATTATCTTCAGCCGAGACGTGCAGCATACACAGCAGCATACAACAAGACTCTACTGCAGACAGTAGTGCACAGCTTAGTTCAGCACTAGCTTGACTCCGTCGCTGCTCTGCTAATCCCTGGAAGACCAGTTCTTCACTGTCGATTCCGATTACTCCGCTCTGGCAGCTGTAGACCCTTTTATAGGTCTCAGGAGGTGGGGATAGAAGTCTCTCAACCAATAAGGAACGTTCGAGGCGTATCTCGGTGATGGAACCAACTATGCTGGGAAGCCACATCACAGATTCGTAACAATATAATAGACAGAGTCTTTCTTCAGTTTCCAATGGTAGAAGAAAAACATTGGTTAAATGTTTAATGACACAATGAAAGCTGTTTTAGTTTCATTACAAAATCACTCTTAATCATTTTTTCAAAGATATGCTATTATTTTTTTATTATGTAAACTCTGTACCAAAAATATAAACAAAAGTATAGAATACAATTTGGAGTAAAAACAAGAATGGGTGAAATGTTCTTCACATGTGTATAATTATAAACACAACATCAAATACAAATTAGGGTTAATTTATTATAAAAAACAACAAATGTTGAATTTGTGAAGGAAAACCGAAAATAGGAAGTCCCTAAATATATACGATGTTTGTTTTGTGGATTATATTTAAGGCTCAGGAATACAATTAAAAATGTTAGCATTTAATCTTGTTTTCATTACCTTTAATTAGTTTTCATTCCCTTCATTTACCTTCAAATACACGAATAATTATATAATCCCAATATTAAATATTATTCCATTATTATAATTTTAAACATAACTCCATCGAAAATACTAAATTTCACATTACCTCTGGGGACGATTTATACCATGCATGCTCTGTTGCTGTTTTAAGATTCCTGTTCGCAAAATATTGGCCTCCATTTTCATATACTTTTCATGTTATATATCCCCAAATGTCCTTTTTTGGGATTAAGTCGGGACTAAACAATGGTAAGTTCATGGCTTTGATATTATTCATATAAAATCATATATTTGTCGAGTTAGATACGTGAGCAGGCCTCCTATCTTGTTAAAATGTATAGTTTGGTGCTTCCAACAATTCCCGTAGTGGAATAAAATGGTCTTTTAATATTTGCTGATAATCTTATGAGTTCATTTTTTTGCTATAAATTGCCAAAAATGTTTGTACATTAAATTTAAAACCACCCAAGTCATAACTGATCTTTCATCTTTTCATTACATTAAAAAAAACACTATTTCTTTTTTCTCTTAAATTATGCCTCTAAAATTTCCAAAATTCCATTTTTCTCGTCACTAAATGTTGTTGATAGTCATACCATTGTGTTGAACTTTTAAGAATGTCTTCGTAGCATTTTCTTGAAAGTTATTCGTTTAGAGTCTAGTATTCTTCTGTGAATGGTATTTTTTGACACTTTAGATTTAGATGAAATTTGTCACAATGGATATTTTTTTTGGATGTCATGCTTAGAATTCACAAAAGTTATTCATTGTTGAACAGGTTTTTTCTTACTAGATCTCTTGTTGCCATTATGCAAAATTCTATAAACATTTTTTTAAAGATCTCTTTAAAATCATGGATATATTTTTCGGTAGATTTCCATTAAATTTTGAAATCCAAACTTTATTGATCTTCTCCTTCGAAGTATCGGCTTCTCACTTTCATTTTCTGCCCGCTTATTTGAGTCTACAAAAACCTCAAACCAACACAACATCGTGTGCTGACAGGATAGTAATATAACACACACACACACACACACACACACACACACACACACACACACACACACACACACACACACACACACACACACACACACACACACACACACACACACACACACACACACACACACGAGCATGATTGAAAAAACTCATTGGGATTTTGGACATTATTTTGCCCTTACGGAAGAGATAATATCCGGATCAAAACTTTATAGTTTCAACTTCAAGTCATTTTCTATGAAAAAATGAATATGAGAAACTGAGCACAAACAGATAAGTAATTGAAAACTCCATTAAGTGCCTTAGTTCAAATTTGGCAATTGTTTGCTACTTGCTGAACATTAATTTTCGCAAAATAGTACTTAAAATAAATATGAAAAGCCCATTATTTATTTCTACGGACCATTCTCTGATATTGCAAATACTCATGTGACTAACTTCCGCCATGTGAAACTCTTGCACTTTGCCAAATACTCATCATCATGAACACCAATGGAGTGGAGACACTCCATATTGGATTTAAAGAGAGATAACAAATCAGGATTGCCCTGATATATAGTGGAAGATTGCATAATTGATCTTTTCAAATATTCACCGCTCTTATTCATCTCGTCATTTCTGTTGCCAGGATGCTGAATGTGGGTGGGGAAGGAGAGGCCGCTAGAAGTGTTCGCTAGTAAGGTGTTCAATCAAGCAGCTGGAGTCAATGGTACTGAATGACTTACTTTAAAGTTTATGTTTATATTTTTTCTCTTTGTCTCACCGAAATTATTTTTTTAGAAGTACTACTACGAATCCATTATGTTGCTTCCCAGCACTGTTAGTTCTATCGTAGAAAAGATAGTTTTATGGTCAGTTCTATTGGATGCTTATGAGTTGATGGATCAATGACCACCGGACTTGGCAACCATTTAGCAACTTGGCAATGAATTTGGCGACTTTGGCAACAAAATGAATAATACTAGAATTTTCTGGAATTTTGGAGATAGGATCAATAGGAGGCGAGAACTTTCTCCGCCCTGCTCCGAAAGCTATAAAAGACCGAGTGTCCAAGCCGAGGTTAATGACATAAAGTCTTATAATGAGACAACGACGAATTAGTTGGGTCAGTCCAGCGAAGAGAAAGCATTCAGTGGAGCTCAAGCAATTATTAGTGGATTGAGAATTGGTACAGTAGTTAGTGAGTCGGCAGTTGGGTACAGCTGAAGCGAGGAGACAGTGGAGAACTGCAGGTGTTTGGAGAGACCCTTAGTGAATAGCTATGTTGATTCCCTCCTACTGCTGAATTCTGGCAGCTTTGTGTGCTGTGGTTATTGATTACTCCCAATTACAACTTGTAGGCTGCTGTTTGTTCTAAGTGTGCTGTTCTGTATTGCTTGTGTATGGCTCGGTTATGTTTTGTCATCTGCGTATTTGTGTTAATAAATGTCGTTACTTCTTATTGAAGTCTGTTGACTGTTACATCAAATGCCCACTTTAAGCGAACTAGTTCTAGTCTAGAGGAATTAATACCTTGTTCATAACAGTATATTAGTTGAAGAAACAGATTTTAGTTCAATACCAATTTTTTGCTTGAAATTTAATGATACTCTTTATAAATTTCTAAGAATCCTTTCCCCCATGGTTTGTTTGGTCATTTTCTTGCTTCTGTTCCTTAAATATAAATATTTGTTAAAAAATACCAATGGAATTTTCATTCTGGTCTGCTTTTTTGTCATCTTGAAGAAGCTATGAAAGTCAGCTACATTGATGTCTAAGACTAAATAATAAAATTTTACTACATGAGAATTTAATTTCTAGAGAAAATGTAAATTTTAATTCACTCTTCCTTTTCTCCCCACTGTTTTTTTATACTGATTTTCATTTAATTTTTAAATAAGAATTTTAAGTTATTAATATTATAGCAAACTGAAATTACAAGACATTTAATAAAGACAAATAATTTCAAAAGATTTGGTTTTATTATTTCCCATGAAAAAAAATTAATTTAAATTTACTATTGTTCTAAAAACGGTAAAAAAAAATCATGTTGATATAACAAATTCTCTAATAAGCAGAGATTTTGACCCCTGAGTCATTCAGTCAACGATAGAACCAATTGAAATATATTGATCCACAAGAAAATATGGAAGCACAAAAAGAAAAAATCTAAGGAGTAATGATCTGAAATATAAACAGAAGTTGATAATAATACTTTTAAATACAATTCTTATATCAAACAAACCTTAATTCCCTAAAGATAAAGGAGGAAATATCTTGGACTTCCGGATCTCCTAGACTGCCTATATGTTATAATACTGCTCTGTTTTGTAGCCCATATTTTACTTCAAGCTTACATATTAAAATATACAACGTAACGAATTTCAGTTCGAGTTTCTGCTCATTTTGGATTACCAATAGGAAATTATTTACTGAATAGTATTCAAAAAATTGCATTCTTTTGAATTAGAATTTAGGGATAGATTTGAAACTGTCTATTTTATTTTATTTTCTTACATTTGAAATCCGAAATATAATGCAAAATGTTCTATTTTAATTTCAAAATATCTCATAAAATTCTTACTTTGATGGACGGTAGATGGCGCCATAAAACATTATACTGCTAGATATGACAAGATCTGCAAGTAAATTACAAAATAATAATTTTCATTATTTCCATACAAAAACATTGTAAATATATTTAAAATTATATTTATTCTTAGAGAGATACGAATGTCAGGAAATATCAGTTATTTTAAAATTAATTTAAGTATATTTTTTATTTAAAAACGAAACCATTTGCATTTTTACTAAATTTCAGTTCACATCAAATAAAACTTTAAAAACATATTATCATCAATTCTGACTTTATAATACCTAAATTCTGATTTTACAATTTCATATGTTTAATCATTTTTCCGTTTTTATTTTCAAGGGAAAAAAATCGCAATTAAATTTGATAACGTTATGACAGAGAAATACAATTCCAAATTTTATTACAATTTTATACTTTATTTGTATCAATTTTGACTCGTAAAAATTTTAAAATATCAGGGATTTTTTACCATTTACATTTATCAGCGAGATATTAGTCCAAGATTTTATAAATTTCAGAATCAAACAAAAAGATTTCAAAGATAAAGTAAAAAAAATATAGAAATAAATATGATAACTGCAATTATTATCCTGTATCATACTTGTTCTAATATCTCGCCCGGCGTATCATTCCCAAGATTGTTTGCTACTTGTTTTAAATTAGATTTCTCAAATCCGAAAAATTTCGAGCAATAGTTGTCGCTATCTTATTAGCATAAGTTGGTGGCGATATATCCACGGTGTTGTTCGATATTCAGAAAATCATATAGTGTCTTGAAGATACAGTAACAATATTTACAGAACTTTTTGGGCAAATAGGCTAAGTGGAAGAAGAAAAAATGTAATTTTTCTCCAGTATATACAGGGTGGTTATATTAGGTTATTCGGAAAGTAATTTCGTTTTTTTTTTTTTTTTGTGTGGAAATGAAAGACAGTTTTCGTATAATAAACAATTACTTTATTAAATTATATATTGGCCGTTCTGGTCCAACACCTTTTGCCATCTTTCTGGTAGTAGCATCATTCCACGCTCATAAAATTTTTGGTCTTTGCTGCCAAAAAACGGATCGAGGTGGTTTTTGACCTTCTCATTTGAGGTGAAGGTTTTACCGTCTAAAAAATTTAGCGAACCAGTTCTGGCACTGGCTTACTGTCAACACACCGTTTCCATACACATCGGTCCATTTCTTTCTGGCTTGAACAGCATTTTTACCCTTTCTGTAGTAAAACAGTAAGATATGTCGAAAATGCTGCTTATCGCTTTCCATATTGAAAAAGGCACCAACCAAAAACTACAGCGTAGAATCAATTGGAATTTTTCACACACAAGCCTTGCTATATGAGCTCTCAAAGCGTATAAAATTTATACGGTTTAAATGTGAATTTGGTGCAAAAAAATACAATTAAATCCTCTGTCGGGAAAAAACGAAATTACTTTCCGAACAACCCAATAGTTAAATTCCCCCTATAAACAGCATCTTACAACGCAAACAGGTGAAGGGATGGCAACAAAATTTGGTATATAGACTATACACGAAATGCGCTCACGGAATTTTGAAAAAAAAATAATCTAAAATTGACACCAGATGGCGTATTTTCCAAAGAAACATTAATTTAACGCAATAAATGACCAAAACGGAATACAGAAACAATATTAACAATCCAAACAAGAATTATGAGTAATAAAATGTAAAAAAGCTGTCAGTTCTAGGCAAAAAAGTATCGAGATTTGCATGCTTGCGAAGAAGAGGAAGCTTTATGCAAAACAGGTTGAGGGTTTGCAGGCGTTGTCATGTTTCCATGCAGATGTTCCGACTGTAATGATGACGTTATCTTTAGTTGAACGTGCATTATTGGTGCAGCTATTTAAAAAAAAACAAGAGGAATGCTTTTGCTGCAGTTCGAGAATTTCATCGTGTAAAGAAACTACGGCGTGGACCAAGGTCTACTAAAGGTACCCGGGCCATTATTAAGAGATGTGAAGCAACCGGGACATTAAGAGTTCAACCTCGAAGAGACCGTAAACCTGCCGCACCGGTACTTGTTGATCCGTCAAGACAGTTGTTACCGCACAGACACGGACATCAGAGTTTGGTGGGCAGTAGTGCATGTTCAGTTTCTCGACAGACAGGCAATTCTTACAGCACCCTCCGAAAAGCGCTCAGAAGCATAATGCACTACTTCAGATATAATATCCACCATACCCAAGACTTGCTTAATAGGGACAAACCAAGACGTCTCTCATTCGCTGTCAGTTTTCTCAACAGAATGTGGTTCGATGACAAGGTGATTAGAAACTAGTCAATAAATATTAATATTGTTTCTGTAATCCATTTTAGTCGTTTATTGTGTTAAATTTAATGTTTTTCCGGAAAAGACGTCCTCTGGCAGACATTTTGGAACTAAAATTTTTTTTCCCTGAAATTCCGTGAGCGCATCTCGTGTATTCTCTATATACCAAATTTCGTTGCAATCCGTTCACCCATTTGCGTTGTAGGATGCTGTTTATAGGGGAAATTTAATTATAACCACCCTGCACATCATTTTTCTCTTGCATACTTAAAGATTATACGCAACTCGAAACTGGATTTAGTGTAGCAAATAAACACAGAAAAGAAAATGTTGGACCGAGAAATTTCTATATCTAAAATCAGGTAAATATTAGTCATTTGGCTTTCTTGTCAGGCAAATAAAGCGAGTATAGAAAAATCTGGCATTCCCGCGTCTTTCTTGAAATTATATATAGAGCCGTGCGATTATTTAGTCAAGGAAACAAATAAAAAATTCTTAAAAAAAGCTAGCGATAAAAAAAAAATTCAACAAACGCCTTTAAACTCAACAGAAGTTTTTTAAAGAAATGGACAGGGCAATTCAAAATTAATATGCAATTAAAAACGGCTATAACTATTTAATAAAAAAGAATTTATCGATAAGATTAACATATAATGCAGATGACACTTCAAAATTTTGTATAAAAACGTCATAGATGTTCTCTGTGATTTCCCTTGGTCACACGAAGAATATCTTGGTGGTAGTCCATTTCACACCATACATTCCGAAGCATGTCTGCAGTCACCGATGCAAGCGCATTACAAATGCGTGCTTTGAGTTCTTCAGTTGTTTTGAGCATGGAACATCTTGAAGTTCCCTCTACATTCTATGTTAATCTTATCGATAAATTCTTTTTCATTAAATAGTTACAACCGTTTGTAATCGCTATATTCATTTTGAATTACCCTGTACTTTTTATCAGTTTTACGTAAATATTCTGACACATCCTCAAGAATATTTTGAAGCATCGGCAAATTAACAACAACAAAAACAACTATTTATTGGAATTGTTTGTTTAAATTTCCTTCTGTATAAGGAAAAAAGAATGCATATTCTTTTTGTTAAACCTCCAAAACTTTAAAATTTTCTCGCAACCTCCTCTTTTCTTACCTCGTATAAACATGAAGAATTTGGACTGCCATGACAATCAAAAATGCTCAGATTTTTATTTTATGAATCTCTCGAATGAGAGTTTTGAACTTCGTAATATAAAAAGAAAACTGTGATGCAGAGTTTTGGACGACTTCTTTTCTGGCTTATTTAAATCAAAATTTACTCTCAACTACAGTTTTACAAACAAGATCATGTAAAAATTTCTAAGTTGTTGCATTTTTGAGATAGCGAGTTTACATGCCTCGAAAATATAGATCAACAGATGTTCGACACCTTGACGAATTTCATCCAAAATTTGATACAACGATTTTCTATCTGTGCGTATTAGTGTCTATAAGTTTTGTTCTTTACATAACTCTTACCTGCGTTTTTGTTACATGTTATTCGTGTTTCCTGGATATTCGTGGTATAAAGTCAATCTGTCCAACATCCACGAGATGATTCCCGTAATAGTATAAAGTCAATTGTGAAAATTTATTATATTTTTAAACTCATATCTTTTTAACACTTCTTTCAAGAGTCTAAACAAATGGTAGTTCTAAGGTGCTAAGTCTGGACTACAGGGAGGTTGTTGCTCGGTTGTTGAAGTTTAATGATTATTCCATCTGTAATTGAACTGTCCTCGGTTCTTTGTGTTCGTTTAGCAGGAAAATGAATTAGTATATAAACTATAAAGAATAAAATGATGATAAACGATTTTTTAAACTTTAAACAATTTATTATGGCCCCTGTTGGAACATATATAAAAGTTGTCTTCTGCTATTAAAATGTCTAATTGATTTATCCTCGTATCTAATCCCATAAGTGGACTGTCTCGGTACATAATAAGCTATTCTTCAGACATCTCATCCTCTCAAAAAAAAAAAAAAAAAAAAAAAAAACCCTCATTCCATATATCTAAAGCATTCGTTTTTGCTGAACTTAGAAATAAATTATTTATTATTACAAAAAACTGATTTTATTTTTAGAAAAAAAATGAAACAATTCTCTTATTTTGTTTGAAATTTCTCAATGCACAGTAAAGAAAAACTACCTTTACTAGATTAAATAAATAGTATTTTTTATTTAAAGAAAATGATATATATTTTTTAATATGCTGAATGTTTATTTTCCTATATTAAAAAAGAAAATTGCAATTTAGCTTTGCTGGAATATTTTTTTTAACTATACAGTTTTCGTAAGTTTGAGCAGTGGCCATATGACAAAGATGATTTTTAGAACAACTTTCAATTTCTTAACATTTTATATCACACCAATATTTTTGGAAGCGGGATCTTCAGTATCAATATTGATTTATCAATAGCAGATTTTTGACAAAGCATTTACCTAGGACTACTGAGAGGAAAAAGTGTACAAGCAAGTGATTAAAAAGGTATTATTAGTTTTTTAATCAAATAAATAAATCTGTTAAAATATTAAAATACAATTTATAAACATAAAGCGTCTACTTAATTAATTGGATGTATAAGCGGGAATACCGCACTATCGTGAGTTATAATAACTAACTCAAAATAAGGACATTTTCTCAAAGTTACTATAAAAATAAGCAAGAATGATTAAACGATTTTAAATAAACATTTATATAACTAAAAACACCAATTAATTTAATTTTATGATCATTGTTAACTTAATATCATTAACATAATGTTAACTTAGCACTGATGAGACTAAATAGATCAATTTATTAATAAAGGAACTTCTTGATGTTCACCACCTAGGGCTGTCTAGTGCTGAAATCTGATACTGATGATGATATCTTATTCTGTTGATTCGAATTAAATCTGAAACTTAAAATCTACTATGGGCATCAGAAGTTGATAATATATAAAATTGTAAAGAAATGCAATTATATTATTTGCAACATAGTAAAATTTGTAAATATTAATTTACTTTTCGCCTTATAGATGGCGCCACGATGAAAAGGGCGAAAGTCCTCCATTTCACTCCCTAGTTTTTTCCTGTATTCTCAACACATGAAAGAAAATGCAGTCAGGATTTTTTTTTGATAACATCTAAAAAGTATCTTAGAAGATGTGGGTCACTTGCAATGGTACACATCTGGCCAAATATGAACAGGTGGTAAACATTACTCTCATTTTTATGTCCCCCACCCGTTTTCTCCTAACTAATGGGAACAAGTTTTTGCAAGCATTTATGATGCATGTATGATTTACATTAAAAAATTATAGTAATTTGTTCGAATTGAAGTTGAGAAATTCACTTGTAATAGGCCTGCGTAGTTCAAAATTCGCATGTTTGGAATAGTTTTTGAAAAAAGAGGTGTCTTTAGAATAAATTGTAATAATTCAGTAATCTTTCGCGGGCTCTAAAGATGATTTTCTGATTCATTTAACACACAGGAGAGCCAATTCAAGGTTTTGGTTTCAAACCTTGATTGGTCTTCTGAGAATATAATGATAAAATTAAAAGGATAATAAAGTTTATAATCCCTTATATATACTAAGGAAAATACATTTTGAAATGCTTAATAATTAACAGAATTAAATGAATTTTAAAGTGGCAAAAATATAAATAATAAATACAGTAAATCTACTACTAATAAAGACGAAGATGTGTGCTGGTGCTCTACAGGCCAGACCGTTTGACCTACAGCTACCAAATTTGGCACATTTACCCTGGAAGCTAAAACTCTACACTTGGACTGATTTTTTTTAGATTTTTAGTAGAAGTTCAATTAATTAAAAATTAAACTGAATTTTTATATATTCCCCGTTAACTTCCAAAACTGTTATTGCGCAAAAATAATTTTTACAACATTTCAAAATTAAAAAAAAATGTCTTTTTAATGATACCAATTAAATAATTGTGCGACTTTTTGTTGAATTATGAAAATTTGTTAAATATTTTTTTTCCTAATTTCTAAAAATAGATTACATTGCTTCTCAGAAATTCCAAACGTTTTTATTATTTCATGAAATATTTAGTCTCTAATATTACTGAAAATTGAGAAAGAAGGATTCTGTTTAATATATGTATAGTTTACGAGACAAATAAAAAAGTGAACTTAAAATATTGCGAAATTTAGAAGAAATATGAACCGTACATTTCCAGTAACTTTTTGATGTTATGAAACTGTCTTCCATTAGAAAATACCATGTACACAATGAACGGAGTATATATAAAACAATTAAGGTAATACAGCTTTAATTCTGGCAATTTCACTTTATCAAGGAAATGAAATATCTAAACTATATAACTGAAACTAAAGAAAACCAATATCCACTGTGACCCATCTGGTCGCCTGAGGCTACTAATATAGCCATGTAACACATGATTACAAATAACAATAAAAGTATGATGAATACATACATTTTTCAAAACTTTTGAGCCACAAAGATGCCATTTTTTTTCATTCGCATAAATGTAATGATCATATTTTGCCAATAGAATTTCCTGCAATCCAATAAATTTCTTATTAATCATTTGTTAAAATGTTAATTCTCTGATAGAATAAGTAGTTTATACAAAGATACGTGATCTATATTCAAAGAACTGTAAAATATTACAGTATCTGAGGGCCTTACTACTTGAATATTTAAGAGAAAATCAGCAGAAATGGTCTCTCCAAAACTTTCTCGCATACTCTCTAGTAAATTTGTCATGCCGGAAAACGCCTTACATGGCACCGTCGTAATATTAACTTTTGAAGTGAATTAACGTTTTTACTGAATCTATCGTGTCATCCTTGGTGAGTTATTTGGCGATTAATCCCTGGCATGCGTTAATAGTATTCAAACTTCCAAATTGTGTTTTAGACGTGTTTTCTCAACCGATTGAAACAAAAATTTGACTCAAAACTGCACTTGTAGTCACAAAATATCACAGCAAATTTCATATATTTAAAGCATTGTATTTTCTTATTATGGCGTTTCCATGTTTCTGAAAGTACAGACCGACAGGCAGTCAACCCGTAATTGGATTTGGTTCAAAATTTAATAGGTATCTAAGGTGTATTTCAAATTTTTAGGGACACCATATAAAAACATAAAATCGGAATAATTTTTACCTAATATCTGTAAAAACTTCTTTGAAAAACATAAAAAATTAAATATAATAAAAAAAATCTAAAATAATTAAATAAATATCAATGCTAATAAAAGAAGAAAATAGAAAAAAAAATGCCAAATTCGTGTTTCAAATTTTTAGGGTCAGCTAGATGAGATGGTATATAAAATGAAGTTAAATCTCTATTATTGCTCATTTTCATTTACTACCAGTGGTTTTAAGAACTTAAAAAGCTTATATTGAAAACGTCCACGTTAGTACTTAATTTTTTGCCGAAGAAATATGGCTAAAGGTAAATAGTTATCAGATCTTGAAAAAGGCCAAATAAAAGCTTATTACAACGAAAAAGAGTTTTTGAGAAATATTGCAGAACTCATAAAACGTTCAAAACGTTCTGTGGAAAATTATGTGAAGCAGTTAAATAGGAAATCAACTGCCATTCAAAACCGAGGACCTAAGCCAACGCTCGATTCACGAACCCGCAAGAGAATTATTCAGAAATGTGTAAATGGAAAATCGTCAGTACGAAGAGTAACAAAAGAATTGAAACTGGGATGTTCTTACACTACTGTTTGGAGGTCAATCAAGAGCAATAAAAACATGAAATATGCGAAAAAGGCTTGCAAACCATCACTTGCCAAACAACACAAATTACAACGTTTATTCTGGGCAAAGGAATACACGCATTTCAAAGATGAGTGTATAAAAGTTATGTACAGCAACGAGAAGTTTAATCTAGATGGGCCAGACGGTTGGAGATATTACTAACATGATCTAAGAAAAGAACCAGAGATTTTCTCCAAAAGGCAAATGGGCAGTGGATCTGTTATGATTTGGGGAGCTTTTAGCTTCAATGGTACATTCGAACTGGCCTTTGTGAATGAAAGAATGGATTCTGATCGATACCAAGAAATGTTACAAGCACATTTACTTAATGCAGGACCTGAAATATGTGGTCCAAATTGGACTTTTCAACAGGATAAGGCATCTATCCACAGCTCAAAATCAACAAAAAAGTGGTTTAGAGATAACAATGGGAAAGTTATGGATTGGCCAGCTAGAAGCCCCGATCTAAACCCCATTGAAAATATATGGGGTCTTTTGGCAAGAACAGTTTATGAAGGAGGGCGCCAATTTCATTAGAAAATGCAATTTCAACAAGCAATAATGGATGCTTGGTATTCTCTGGATCCAACACTTCTTCAGAACCTAATATATTCCATGCCAAACAGAATATATGATGTCAACAGAAAAAATGGTGCTAATATTGAACGGTAAAAAAAGATTAATTTGAAGTTTTGAAGCTTTTAATTCCACTGTCCCTAAAAATTTGAAACACAAAATTTGTGCTACACTTTTGTTTAGTTATTTCAAAGTTGAAATTTATTTGTTTAATCTTTATTTGTTTAATCTAAATTATCTTACAATATTTATTTTTGTTATTTATCTGACTTGTTTCAGAAATAAATGTCAAATATTTATTATTTACGCTTTTATTTTGATTTTTACTGGTGTCCCTAAAAAATTGAAACACACCTTATACCCTAGATGTTAAATCTGAGTACCGAATTTTATCTATCTAGCTCTCTTCGTTTTGTAATGACCTTGTCAACTTATATTCGAACAGCCGGACAGACGGACTTTCTCAAAACAGATTTTTCTCAAAATTTGATAGAAATCTGCAAATTTGGTGTAAAGACCGTATACCAAATTTCAGTCGTCCAGTTGAAAGCATTTTTGTGTTATTTTTGTCAAAGATACACGAACTTTATATAAAAATGCATTTTTCGAACTCAGGTAAGTCTAAAACGTGGAGATTTGTCAAAATCTCGAGTTCAAATTTTTTGACGATTACTATACTTTCTCTATACAACGTGCACGAGAAAATAAAAAAAAAATCCTTCTATATTTTTAATATTATTAATGATTATCCGCCTACGGAGACCAGCCGATTCATTGGGAATATTCTTTGTTTATTTCCAATTAAATTCTTTATACATAGCATAATATTCTTGATTCTCCCAAGAAAATAATTCTAAGCATTAAACTATGGCAGATATATAAGACTTGTCATTTTAATATCCTTATATTTAATCTGTTCATTGAGTATAAGAACTATACTATTAGGGTCAAGTTCTCATGACAGCATTATGCTATTAAAAAGATAATTAAAGGATATAACAAGGATAAAACATAAAGGATAAAGATATAACATAACGGATAAAATATCTTCTTTGGACTTGTTCTGCAATTTCACTTTCTTATTCATTTTAATCTCAAGGTTAAATGTTTTGATTATTGCAATTCTTTCTTTTACTATTATTCGTCATATATCAAAAAGTAAAAATGTATGAAAAATAAAATTCAAAGGAAAGATAACTGATAAAAAACACACACATATACATTTTCGATTTGTTTCTTTACAAAGAGTACGGCGGCATTATCCTTTCTCTTACACATTTCTTATGGAATGATTGAAAGAGAATTGCTTCTCCAAAGCCTTTGTTTTCCTTGGGAGCATTTCTGGACCCAAGTGCTTTTTGAGTTTAATATTGCTATCGCCTCTTTTCCGATCGATCTGCTATTAGTTTCCAAGCGGCTGTTTTTAAATGGCATTATTTATCTTGCTCTCTGCTGATCGCTGCTGAGTGCTTAAACTTTTCCTCGTCAAATGCTTAGTAAATATGAATATGAATAATTAATTATAAACACTTTCTATATTTATAAATGAGCAAGTTTTCTCTGAAAAGATTTCGTTGTGAAACGAGTTTTTTGTTTGTTTGTTTGAGTAATGAATCAATTTTATTTGAATGCTCAAATCAAATATTGAATAGCACAGAGGATGTTTTCTCATTTTTAGAACGATTTCGAGGCCTTTGATTACTGTTTAATATGTAGAGACTAATTTTTAAATGTTCAATCTGATAACTTTTTTTCTGGACTTGCGCTTAGAAGGAAGTGTTTCTCAACGAACCAAAGGCGCAATTTTCCAGAGATGAAAGGCCTGGGATCTTCGCAGGAATATGTTGAAAGAAATATATATAATGCCTGTATCAATTTTAATTTTTTCACAGAATACAATGGTAATTTTTAAATTCGATTGTAGCTTTCTCTTGATGAAGCTTCACTTTTTGAAAGACACTAGCATAGGGAAATGAAATTTCTTTTGCAAAAGTCGGATGCAAAACTTTCTCTTAATATTAAAGAGACGACGATTAATTGTTTTTAATTTCGAGTTGATCTTCAATGTACTTGGATACATTTTTCTTTGTTTCGTAATAAAAATTAAGAAGAAAATTTTTGATTAAAAATAATTCGCTAATACGATATTAATCGAAGTTTTACCTAGAATAATTATATATTACCAAACAATAAAGATGACACAATTTTCTGTTATTCTAAATTTGGTTAAAATTTTTATCGATGATTTAGTTATAGGTGTTCAAATAATATATGTAAGAATTCTATACTTAGACCTTGAAAAATTATTAACTATCGCAGCTTGTTTAAAGAAGTTAAAAAATATAACATTTTTAAAAAGAAATAGCTCTTATAACATAATATACAATATTGGTCTCAATATTAGTTTCCAGAAAGAAAAATCACCCTAAAGAAAATGTCTTTATTTAATTTATCTTTTATTTGTCTGATTTGATTGAATGAATCGTTGGATTCTATGAGCAATAGTTCTAATATCCAAATTACATAAGTGCTACCAACCTACAGGCATGTTCAAATTAATGAAAGCAAAGGTGAAAATGTTGCTTTGAAATTAAAATCAAAAGAAAGTAATTTTTACTTTCTCGGATGCATAAATACAGCAATCGTCAAAAAATTCGTCGAGATTTTGACGAATATGCACGTTTTAGACCTTCGAAAAATGTGCATCCGTCTGTCTGTGGCAAAGATAACTCGAAAAACGTTTTGAACTAGATGGTTGAAATTTGGTATACGGTCTTTACACCAACTTTGCAGATCGCAGTCAAATATTTAATAAAACCTGTTCAGAGGAAGTTGTTTGTCTGTCCGGCTCTTCGGATACAAGTTAACACAATAACTACAAAACGAAGAGAGCTAGATAGATAAGATTCGGTACGCAGATTTAACATCTGTAGTGTAGACACCTTTATCCAACTAAGAGTTGATTGTCTGTCGGTCTGTACTTTCAAAAACATGTAAACACGATAATTCAAAAAGCAATAACTTAAATATATGAAATTTGGTATAAGATTTTGTGACTACAAGTGCAGTTTTGTGTCAAATCTTTTTTTCAATCGGTTGAGGAAAACGTATCTAAAGCATGAATTCAATTTTCGGATAAATTTAACCGCATGCTGGAGATTTATCGCCAACAAATTCGCCAAGAATGACACGATAGATTCGATAAAAATTAATGTTTCGCAACTATTGTAAGTCATTGCTATGTAAGGCATTCTGTGACATGAAAAGTTTATTAGAGAGTTTGCGAGAACGTTTTAGGGAGACCACTTCCTTTGGTATATCATAACTTTCAACATCAATAAAAGCCTGCGACTGAAAACTAATGAAACAATAAAAGTGATTTGAATTTCATTATGACATTAAAAAAAATTCTTGCAAATCTTGAAATGGATTTAAAAAAAATATTAAAATTACAGAAAAATTGCTATTAATTAAGACTTTTGTCTTTAAAATCTATGATTTGAATTTTAAAAGTTAATTTCTTCCAATATATTCATAAGTAAATTTTACCCCAATACCTTTCACTTTGACCACTAAAGCGTTAGAAGGATATTAAATACATTATTTTTTTGTTTGCACATAAACGTTGCTATGACTGAAGAGTAAATTTTCAAAAATAATATGATGGCAGAGAATATGATGATTTCATTATCATAATATTAGCGAACTAGAAAAATATCTTTTGACTTTCTATTTTCCTTAATTTTTTTTGTTACAGATGTATTATTATAATATAGTGGAATAGAGTATAGAATCTTCTTTAAATTTATATTTTTCCTTAAAAATCAGTTATTTAGATCATATTTTTAATCATATTTATTCTTTTTCATATTTATATTAAACACAATAAAAGATCCCCATTTTTAATTTCTTAAGGGTTTGTAATTCCTTACATAGATATTAATTTGCGTCCAAATATTAAAATACGGAAGTATCCATTTATGTGTGGGAAATGTTCCCACCTAAATTTCAGCTAAACGTTTAATAAAACAGAAAAACAACAATAAATAAGAAAAATCAGTGATTACTATAATATATCTAATATGAAAATTAAAATGATTAACAGGACTTTGATTTCTTAATAAGAAGTTTTCTGCTATTTTTTATCCGATAAATATAATGATAACTGACATAATTTACTTGAAAGAAATATTAACAAAAGACGTGAAGGCGTGATAACAGCGTGTTTAGTTAATTTATTTTTCATCCATTGGGTCTTCAAGGTCTTGGCTGTACTTCAGACGAGTTGAACGTTGGCGGAGACGTTGGCGTCGTGACCAGTTTTGCTTGGCGAAAATTTGGGTCATTAACAAATATAACAACCAGATGTTGGATTCCTATTCTTTACTTTTCTTAAAATAATTTTGATTAATTATTCTAAGAAACACTTTGAGCTATACCGAAGCGAAAATAAAATGATTTAAGTTGTTAGTACTTTTATTTACTGCAAAAATGCTATAAGTGCATTAAAAAAATTACATGCCTTCACAGACATTAATATTAATCATATTTGTTATTGCTAGTCAAAGAAATTATATATATAAAGCTATAAAGCAATAATTTGCAAATTAATTTTCACTTTCTCGTGTAAGTAGTATAGAGAAATCATAGTAATTGCCAAAAAATTTAAACTCGAAA
>JAPMOR010084811.1:83550-128154 GCA_026543865.1 Argiope aurantia
ATTTTAAAACTTGTTTATTTTGCCCTTTGCAATTTTAAAATTTGACAAGCATATCTTAAATTATTAAATATTCAACTCTTCGAGCTGCCATTCAGACTGCAGAAATTTGGCAAATAAACATTTTTGAGACAAGTTACGAAGCTAGGAAGGGGGTGGGAGAGAAAAAAGGCAGGAAAAGAAAAGCAAGTAACCAAAACGAAAGCGTAGTAAAACCTTTTATTTTTCTTTCTGAGGGGTGGGTGTAATCTGATTCCCAGCGCAAGGTGGCCGCACACTCCCTCAAGTGGGATGGGAAGTGTTTCTCCGCAGCTGGTAAAAGCGGGATAAAAAAAAGATAAATAAAAATCCCGAAAAAGGAGGGTTTTGACAAATTCCAACTGGAATAGGTGCACTCTTTGACGGAAGGCCTTCAGAAGAACACATGTCTTTCGGACAAGTGCTTTTTCTACGAGCCAAGTGTTCCTTCTTAAGCCGCCTTTTCTGGAACTCTCGTAGCTAGTTGGCATTTAAAGTAAATAAAGGCCGATTTGTCAATGAAGAAAAATAAAAATAAATTTAAAACTCCAGGGGTAAGTGACATTAATTCATGTTTTATTTATTTAATCATTCAAAGCAATGGCGGCAACGGATGGGTGAAAGAGGGGTATGCCCCAAATACTAGATCAGGATGTCAGGGTGATATAGTATTTGTATGTACCAGGAATTAATGTTTCTTACAATATTTGGATTGCAGAGTCCATATTATCAGAAGATTATTTATTAATCCAAACATGAATACTAATTTTAAATGAAACATGAAGACAACTAAAGGTGCCCAGTAATTTCTAAGGAACAAATTTAAAAAAATTCAAGTTTCAAAACGAATAGATACAAATACAGAGTTATTTAAAATGCAGCTTCCTTGGATAATTTCACAAATGAGCAACTTTTTTGTAAAAACAACAGAAACCAGCCTTAGTATGAACGATCGAAGTAATATAAGCAATTTAACGTAATAGGTGAGGTAAATCGTACTTTATGTTTATATATGTTACACACTTGCACTAAATTGTAATATATTTGTAAACTTCGCATATTTCAAAGCCTATCAATTGTTCCAGTTAAATTTCTTCCACACTTCTTTCCATTCCGCTATTATCGTTCAGAACATTATTTTAGTTCTTGATCCTATTGAGGCCCCTCAGTCGTGGGGCTCCAGTGCATAGCATCCATCGCACCCCCCAGATGGCCATCCTGGCCATCGGAGCGGGACTTAAGAGTGATTCTCTTTCTGTTCTATTCAACTCTCCATTCGCTGTCTTTGAACTGACGCGCTCTAGGGTCGGTCTTTTATATTTGCCCATTGTACTTCATTAAGACCTTACATCTACAATCAATTTACATATTATAATCAATAACATGACTTTAAAGCAAGCCGCTTTCAAATTGTTATACAACAGAACATCAGTTCTTGAACTCAGGTGTATAACCGATGCCCTACCTCTCAGAGTGTATGGCACTGCTTTTCTTTTGCTATCCATAGCTGATTTATACCTATCCCATTAATATCAAACTATCATTTCTTTGGAGATAGAGCAGACCTCCCTCCAAAGAAGTGACCCATTTTCAACTCTGATTTTTGATGCTGTAACATGCATGTTAACTTTATGTCTCGCATAACAATAATATTCTAATCAATATTCATGCCATTACAGTACATTTTCCTTGTATACATGATCAACATCCTCAATATCCCATTGCATTATCATGTAAAGTATTCTGGCCGCGGTGGCCTGGTGGTAAGGTCACGGCTTCGGAACCGGTGGGTTCCTGGTTCGATACCCGATTCCACCGAAGAACTGCCGTGTAAGGGGGTCTGTTGCACGTTAAATCCATCCTGACCAAACTTCCTCCTGCTGGTGTGGTGTGGTGTGGAGAGGGGGGTGCCAGCTCAGATGTCGTCCTCGTCATCTGACCGCGGTTCAAAATGATAAGGTCCGTCCCAAAATAGCCCTAGTGTTGCTTCAAACGGGACGTTAATATAACTAAACTAAACATGTAAAGTATTCTTTATCTGTACCTCCAGTCTTCTTTTTGGAGGGTGTTAAGATAGAGCTCATGGCACATCGGAATAAAACTTATCATGAAGCCGTTATGTATTGAGGGAATGACCTCTCCAAGACTTTTTAAACTACAGTTCGTTTCAGAATCCTGAGACTAGCACTTTTCGACGATTGCACTTCGCTAAGAGGTGGTAAGCAGAAAGATTAGTAGTTACTAGGTCTCCTACTTCTGACCCTATGGCTAAATGTAAACCTTTCTCAATTTCATCTTTCCTCTCAGGTCTCTTTTTGAAGAAATAAACACCTCTTGAAGCATGCGCAAAACCGAGGAGAGTTTCAAAATCCGAAGATGAACAGTACTCATAAAGATGTTATTATATCCTTCCCTAAATAAAAATTGAGGACTTTGAGCAAACCCATGAATGCTACAGTTTTTATTTCTAGAATCTCGTGCATCAGCATTTAGTTCTTAGTATGATGAAGAAAACTGAACATGGGTGTTGGATGCTTTTTTGGTTGATTGATTGGAATCAAAATTTGACACAGAACTACAAAATTAGAAACAAGATCACACACCAAATTTCATTTATTTACATTGTTGGGTTTTTAAATTATTGCGTTTATATATGTGGGAATGTGCATATACAACGCTTTGACGGATTTCTCTCAAAATTTGATGCGGATCTTGATTTTAGATTCTAAAATTGTGCACCAAATTTACCCCCCGTAATTCTTCACATTTCATAGATATAGTTCACAATTTCATTGAAATATACAAATTTAATGTAAATACCATATAACAATTTTCAACTGTTTAGCTTAGAGAGTTTTGAGTTGTCGTATCAACAAATGAACAGAATAAAGCTCCGTTCCGATGACCTGTGCCCGCCTTGCGACAGGCACATTTCCCCCCTTTTCCCCTTTTTTGTGGTTTTTCTAGGATTCTTGATGTCTATTCATTTTACCAACAGCTTGTGACAAGTTCCCGATTGACGTCCACTGGCGGAAGTGGTCCTACAATAGGTCAGATGGCAGATTTACGACCATATCCATAAAGGCAACAGGCCGTCGGAAAGGGACTTGACATTGACAAAACTATGTTTCTTGGACAGGCAGGTAAGAAGAAACGGGCCGATTTGTCAAAACCTCCTCATCGAATTACTCAGTGATTACAATATTTTCTTTTTATATACTTTGTATAAAAGAAAATAAAAATGTAAAAATGAATTAAATTCCTTTCTGTAAACAGCTTTTTCTAGCATTTCTTCTAAATGATTGAATTATATAGTAATTAGTATTACTAATAACACCAAGAAATCAATTTGCTACCACACAACATTTTTTAATAAGACATTATTTTTAAATGTTAGAAGTCTTCTCTATTCTTTGTTAGGTTAAATTACTTTTTTCCATATTAGAAATTTATCAGTATATCGTATATTACATATTAGAATATTTATTTTTCGTATTATTGGGTACTTGCATGTATTTAATCAGCGACATCTATTGGTAAACATGCGAAGTATCTATATAAACGAAAATGGTTTTAGGTTTTACTAATTTACTATTACTTTATAGTTATCATTTTGAAAGTTTTCCATTTAGTATTATTGAGTTATTCAGTGTATAAAGACCCCAATCACGGAACGCTCCAAATTTCATTTTCGACAATCATCTTTTGTTTGATTTGAAGAAGTCTCTTGCCGAACCAATCAGACACTTTTAGAAACTTATGGTGATGCTGCTCTGTCATATATCAACTGTCGATTTTGGTTTCAACGATTTAAGAGCGGTGATTTCGACGTCAATGACAAAAAACAGCCTAAAGAACAAAAAAAAAAAAAAAAAAAAAAAATATGAAAAAAATTAATAGCAAGTTTTATTGGGAAAAAGTTGTAAAAAATGATGGAAAGTATTTTGATTGCATATATATTGTACCAATTTTTCTCAATAAATGCTTTTTAAAGTGAAAAAAAAATGATCAAAATACATGCAAACCCTTACTAGAAATTTCTCGCCTATAGAGGTTAAATGCTAAAGTTTCTTCGGGTCATTTTACAGAATAGATTTCTAGAAAATCATTTAATATATATAAAAACATTTTTAAAATATTATTTCTCCAGTTTTTTAAAATCAAAGTAGCTAGTAAAAAAAAAAAAGGAAAAGGAAAGGATTTAGATACATTTTTCACGAATAAAAGTTACTGGAGTTTGAAAAGTACTTTTTAAATTTTCACCTCGAAAAATATTGAGTTTTCAGCACGAAACAAATTCTCGAAAAAAAAAAAAAAACTCTAACGCATCCGAAAACACCAGAGACAATTTGGACCCATTTTATCCGGAATCTTAAAAGCCTCGCTAATGTTCAAAAGAGATTGTCGATTTGCATTAGACGCGTTTCTTCTCCCTTTCCTTCTTTTCCCCCCCCCCCCCCCCCAAAAGAAATTCCCTTACCAAAAAGCACATCAATATCATCCTCCATCTTTTAATATTTCCCCTTTTTTCCTCTGATAAATTACTCAACCATTGTCGATGTTTTTCTTTTCCTTAGCAAGAATATGATAAGAATTGTAGAGTAGATCAATAAGTTTCAAGAAAGTATCTGCTTTATTTGAATGTGTCATTTCATTATTTGTATGTTGTTAATTTATCACAAAATAAGTCTGGCCGTGGCAATTCATGCAATTGATTCGTTTTGTTTTGATGACAAATTTATAATACGTTGTTCCTTATTAAAATTCCCCCTCTTCAGATATCGGATTTGACGGAATTCGTTTCCGAATCTTTTGAACGACCAAATGTAAAAATCTGTTTTTGAATGAAGGAAATACCTTTTTATGCAAAACAGTTTGTTCGTTGCCATGGATCCCTTTGCTGCTGCGTTCAGAGCTGGATGATTAGAAAGATGGATATAAAATTAGTTTTCTTATTTTCAAAAGCACTGAACAAGTGGTTTTTAACTTTGAGGAGCAACTCCTTTGGGGGAATGGGAGGAAAGCAGAAGATTGGAATGTGGGACATGATGTCTGGCGAGAAAATATATCTATCCCCTTTCCCCCCAAACTGATTCTTGAATACGTAATGCAGAGTAATATACCATCCTCAAGAATAAGCTAATAATGCGAGTAACATATGGGATAATTTGATATTAAGCATTTAAAACTTCAGAACTCATCAGAAATAAAAGGAACAAAGGCAATGAAAATTATTGGAAAATGAAATCAATTAAGACCCGAACAAGGAAAATTGCTCCCCAGTAATAAAATGTTCTGATAACGAACGTATTAATCATTTCATACAGTAATTGAAATGGCTCACCAAATAGAAAACAGAAATCACTCTTTAAGCAAAAGAAGTGGTCTACTCCAAACTTTCTCGAATACTCTCTAATAAAGAAGAATTTCTGTTTCAAGTGGGTTTTTATCAATCAACTGAAACCAAAATTTGAGATAAAACTACGATTGCAATCACAAGATTATATGACAAAATTGACATATTTAAGTCATTGCGTTTTTGAGTTATGGCGTTTCCATGCTTTTCAAATTACAGACAAACAGACGGTCAATCCCTTACTGGATTGACCTCAAAATTTGATAGGTTTCTACACTACAGATGTTAAATCTATATACCGAATCTTATCTATCTAGCTCTCTTCGTTTTGTATTTATCACGTTGACTTATATTCGAACAGCCAGACAGAAGAACTTTCTCCGAACAGATTTTACTCAAAATTTGGTAGAAATCTGAAAATTTGATATAAAGGACCGTATGCCAAATTTTAATCGCCTATCTTAAGCATTTTTGAGTTATTTTTGTCACATACAGACAGGTGGACATTTTCCAAAAATGTGTTTTTCGAATTCAGAGGGGTATACATCAAAATCCAGAGGGCGAAATTTTTGATGATGATTATAGTTTTTGTATACTATTGAAGTATTTAAGAGAGTATATAATAGTCTTCTGCTCGCGATTCCGAATGTTGAAATTTGCCTTCAGTAGCTTTCATACATTTTGAAAATGGAAAACTAATAGATCAAATCAATTAATCTGTCATTCATTTCTGTAAGTGTACGTCTATCAAGTAATATTTTTGATTTTAGCTTTTGTTGTACCTTTTGTTGTCATATTAATTAACCTAAATGTCTTTTATTCTTTACTTTTCATTTTTTCAAACATTTCAATTGCTTCCGCATCGTCATAAATGCCTTTATTAAGTATCAAAAATTTTTAATGGAGCTTAGCATTCTAACTCCCGACTAAATCAAATGACTCATTAATTTCTTAGCTTCTAAAAAAAAGAAAAAAGAAGAAGAAGAATTTTCAATATTACCTTCAGAAGTAAGGAAATCACCCGGGAAAGAACTGCGCCTTTAATTAGATTTGTTTGTTAATTAAACAACTGTGGTATACTTAAGCTTTGCCATGGCCGAATTTTCTTTCTCATTCTAAGTACTTACAGACCATTTTATGATATGAAAGAAAATATTATTTTTTAAAATTCACCATAATTAATCATGAACCACCATGCATGAACATATTTGTAACTTGGGAGCTAAATATGAAAGTTTTTTTCGCTTTTTATTCTTTATTCGAAAAAGAAATTGAGTAAACTTATTTAATTAAGAATGCTTATTTATTCATAAACATTTCCGAAAGTGTTTCTCGAAACTTGAAAGCAGTTAATGTAATTAAAAGTAAATTGATGAACCTAAATATTTCGCAAAGAATTGGATTAGAAACTAAACATATATCTTTAAAAAATAGTAGAAAAAATTCCCATTTTAAGCTTCTCAATAAGTTTCTTTTGGGTTTTTTTTTCCGAGCATATATAATTTAAAAAATATTTTGCTCTTAAAATTAATTATTAAGTTTTATGCAAGGCCATCAATAAAATGAATGCCATAATTATAAAATCTTGTAATTGGAAAACTATTGAATATATTCATGTAATTTTATTTTGAAATGTATAAACTGTAGTACATGAAATAAAGACTCTCTTTGTACATAAAACGGAGTATTTCTCTGATTAACTGCCGGTTAAAAAAGCCGAGTTTTTTTTCTATCGCCAAAATGAATAATCAGAAAGTATTTATAATTGCAACTAAAAATGTAAACATTTTTAGGTAACTTAGACGTTTTCGACAATGAAAATTGCCGGAATTTCAGTTTTAAAATAAAGGGGATTTTTTTGTTAGTAAGATTTAATATCTGATAGAAAATTTAGGCCTTATGGAACGAAAGATTTGTTTTAATTATAAAACAATGTAAAAATAATTGTTGATAAAAATATTTGCTTTTTTTTAAATTTTAAATTTTTATTATGATATGATAGTTTTCAAGTTCATAGCCAGAAGTCGTTTGCTTAAAAAGTAAGTAAAATCCCTCCAAAATTAATATGACATAAGAGCATAGGTTTAATAATTACAATGGACTTATTTTCAATTAAATAGGAAAATATAAAAAATCTCAAAAAAATAATGATGAATGTCATCTAATTTGAAAATTTAAAGACACACACACACATATATTGTTACGAAATTTCCGGGTTCATTTGGATAGTGGAAGTTATATGGAGAACGCTCAATCAGCAGTAGAATTGAACGACGTTTATTTACACGAAGACACACAGGACAGTACAAAGACGACAACTATATACAGCACAGAGAAGACAATTATCTTCAGCCACGAGACGTGTAAACAGCAGCACACAACAAAACTCTACTGCAGACAGTAGCGCACAGCTTAGTTCAGCACTAGCCTGACTCCGTCGCTGCTCCGCTAATCCCTGGAAGACCAGTTCTTCACCTTCGATTCCGACTACTCTTCTCTGGCAGCTGCAGACTCTTTTATAGGTCTCAAGAGGCGGGGCTATAAGCCTCTCAACCAATCAGGAACGTTCGAGGCTTATTTCGGTTCTTATTGAACGGATCGGGAAAATTCTGGATGTTTCGGGTATAATCTATTTTGGCCCCAAAGTTGCCAAATTTGTCGCCAAGTCGCTAAATGGTCGGCAAGTTTGTTGCCAAACTCTGGGACCTCCGACGCGACACCCGGACTCCGTCCAATACGGATGACTGTAAAATAATCTTTTTGATGATGGAACCAACTGTGCTGGGAAGCCGCATCACAGATTCGTAGCAATATATATATACGATTGTAATAAAAAAATTTGAAGAAACCGTGTTTCGAGAAAAAGGGCAAAAAGCTATCTTTCTAAAATAGGAGTTAGAAAGATATTTTAAGGATCATGTTTGATTTATTGTTAAAGGATAATTTATAAACTTTCGACTTTTCAAACCTATACAAATTATACATTTCTATGATCAGTGTAATGCCATCTATTTTATTAGACTAAAATTGAAAAATCCTTTTTCTGAAGGCACAAATGTTCTCAGTTTCCTGAAGGAGAACCAATACTAATACTAATGGAAACAGGTGATTCGCTGGAAATACTACGTTTTCTATGTGCTTCAAATAAGGTTTTTTTAAGTTATAACTTGTTCAGGACGGTTCTGTAATGTAGATATTCAAATCACCGTTTTCTGAATTCATGCCAATAATGGGGGCTTTGCAATATGGTAGTACTTATGATTATACAACTACCCTTTTTCTCGTTGCTGAGAACAAGTCACAGCAGGTATTAAAAGCATTTTATTTTTCAAATAAATTATATATAAAGATACGACTATTAAGTATCTTGAAATATTAGAATTGATTAGCACCGCATGAAGTATAATTAATTAGCATTTCATAACGCTCACTTCGTTACGTTGTTGTTGTTGTTCTTTCTTATGGCATTTGCCATGGACAAGCCCGCTGTTCGAATATAGCCGATTTAAGCCTGAGGGCCTCTTGTTTTTAGCGTCATCCAGGGCCAAGAGTACGGCTTTGCTACGCACGCATCACTCATTCGCTTGCGCAACCCCTTTACACAGGAGGGCACATTCACACATCTCACAGATAGAACAACAGAAGAACAACCATGCCCAGACCGGGACTCGAGCCCGGAAGACGCGTTACCCCTATACCAGGACGCCGGCTCACTTAGTTATAACAGAACTTTTAAACATTGAATTTTATTCCAATGACATTTTATGCAAACATGATGCTATGCAGTTTTGAGTGATAATAAATAAAAAAACATTCATTTCTGTAAAGGAAATAAAATTTAAAAAAAATTGGAAATCAAGTTATAACTTTAGTTGGAGACAAATCACCAAATGTGACCACCTTCTGCATTATTTTCTAATATTTTCTAATAACCCTGAAAGCGAAAAATGGATGCCTCAAAAGCGAGAAATCGCCAATTTGTTGCCTACGAATTTTGAGGATTCAAAAATCTCAAAACAAAACAACATCATGTTCTCACATGATAAAAACAATAACCGCAAATAAAGCATGTTGATAAGTTAGGAAAATGTATTTAAAAATGAAACTAAATTGGCCATTTTATTAAAAGAGGTGTCATAGAATATGTCATATATAGAGATATAAAATGCAGGGTGTTTATAAATGAATATCATAATTTCACAATTCACAAACAATACAAAGTGTAACCCTGCTGTATATCAGAAATTACAAATAACAGTTGAATGTTTAATGTCAATACTGTAATAAGTGATCAATGTGAGCCTTTCCAGAAATGCAAAAGATATAAAAACGGTACGATAACTCATCCCACAATTTTTTCTGCGTGCCTGGTGTGAAGTTTGAAAGGATGCAGATATGGGTGTATAGCGATACTTCATTTTTTTTTCTGGAGTTACATCAAACATCAGATGTTTTTTTCACCCCTATCATCTGACGCTGACGAATTTAAGACATGCATATCTGCAAACTTTCAAAGTGTCACCTCGGAGAAGCTGAAAGAAATAGGATAAGTTATCGTATTGATATTGTTCGTCTTTTTGAAGGTGCTCACAATGAACACTCATCACTGTGTAGAATTTAAATACTCAGCTGTTATTTTTGATTCCCGAAGAACAACATTATACTTTGTTTCTTTTAATAGCCCTGCAAAGTTGGATATTCATTTATAAACACCCTCCACATAAATACACCGCAACAAGGATTCCAAGAATTGTTTTCCTTTAGAAGATACAGTATTCTACAGTAAAAGAATGAATGAGATCAGCCAAATAAACCATTTTTTACTCCAGTTTTAAGCAAATGATTTTCGAAAAGGGCTGTTTTATATTTTTGATGAGTCTTTTCTAATTTTTCGTTATAATTAAATATAAAAGACCTCAAATGACATTATTTTTTGAGAGGTTTGAAAAATCTTCTGCTTTCTAACTTCTTAAGAGATGTTACTTTTAAAACCAAGGATGAGACAATGTGAAAGAAAAACAAAGACTAATTCAAAAAAAAAAATAAAAGGAATAATATAATGAATTTCTAAATATTCGCCGAAGTCCTTCAGAGAGGTTCGCTGATTCTTATTTTGAATTTTAATGCTTCGAATATCAGTTATACGTTTCTTATTAATGATTAGGAGATGATTATTTTTCGGATATCGAATGACCGAATGGAAGATGATTTGCGCTGCCTCTTTTCAGAATGTTACTACATGGAAATAGAAAAACTGGGGATTTTCTATAACCTTCCATTAGTGGTAACCCTTTTCGTCTTTAAATGGTTGCAATGTATCTCAAGGATATAGAATCCATTCAATTACATGTTCATTGTGTTTCGACCATTTTGTACATATCAGTACCTGAGCTTATTTGGCGACCTTAAGATTATTCCTAACACCCATAGATCTAATAAATCATCCTTATTATATACTTAGTTTGATTGGCGATTGAATCTGGAGTTGGCTATTTTCCCCTTAGAACTACAGCAATTAGTATTAATGTGGATTTAAAAGAATATCCTGTCAAAAATCTTATTTTAAAATTGATTAATAATCGCATGCTATTTACTTGTTTGTTAGATAGCACAATTAACAAAGGGCTAACTTTAGATTATGACTAAGAATTAGCACCCCCCCCCCCCCCCCACACCCAAAAAATTTCAGAGTTAGCGATTTTGATAAAGAGTTAAAAAAAGGAAGGGGGAGAACGTTTTGGAATGATCGCGTTCACATGCTTCTGACAGTACAGCCGACAGAAGTTCAATATCTTGTTCAATTTGGCTCAAAATTTGATGTTACAATACAGATGATACATCTGTGTACCGATTTTCATCCCTCTATCTCTCTTCATTTTGTAGTTACCGTACTAATTTTTTATTCGGACAGCCGGACAGACATAGTTTTTCCCTCCTTTTTCAAGCCATTAATAGATGCAATGAAATCATATAGAGAGTGATTCTCCATTTGTGGATCTCAAACCACTGATAAGTTTTATTTCAATTTTCAGCGAGATTTTGATCGGTAAAATCTTGAATGTACATGTTTTATCACAGCGTAAATATGATATGGGCTTAACATCTTCGCAAAGGCATAAATTAGAAATAGGTTTTTTATTAAATTACATTTCATAATAAGTCTACTTCTAAAAAATCATTTTTTGCGCTATAAAATGATTTTCAGAAAAAGTGTTCGCTATGTGGTTCCCAATTGGTGGATCGTAAACCAATGATATATCGTATTTCAATTTTCGGGGACATTTTGATCTGCAAGATCTTGAATATGTATGTTTTATCACAGTTTTATCACAGCGTTTTATCACATGTTTTATCACAGCGATTTTCATCCCTCTATCTCTCTTCATTTTGTAGTTACCGTACTAACTTATATTCGGACAGCCGGACAGACATAGTTTTTCCCTCCTTTTTCAAGCCATTAATAGATGCAATGAAATCATATAGAGAGTGGTTCTCCATTTGTGGATCTCAAACCACTAGTAGCCGTAGTTTACCGTACCTACCGTACCGTACCGCACTACCTACCGTAGTTTGTAGTTACGTGTAGTTATATGGGCTTAACATCTTCGCAAAGACTTAAATTAGAAATATGTTTTTATTAAATTACATTTCATAATAAGTCTTTTCTAAAAAAATCTCTTTTTGGGCTATAAAATGATTTTCTGAAAAAGTGTTCGCTATGTGGTTCCCAATTGGTGGATCGTAAACCAGTGATATATCGTATTTCAATTTTCGGGGACATTTTGATCTGCAAGATCTTGAATATGTATGTTTTATCACAACGTAAATATGATGTGGGCTTGGCATCTTCATCAAAGCACGCATTAGAAATGTTTTTTATTGAATTATATTTAATAATATAAGTTTTTTTTTTAAATTTCTATTATGGCGATAAAACGTTTTCAAAAAAAGTATGTGCTATTCTTTTCTGAAAAAAATCAATGATCAAAATATGAAGTGGCTTGCTATAGGTTCTGTTTTTGAAAAGTGAGTCGAAATATTTAAAAGTTTGAATACTCTTAGTAAAATGATAACAAATAAGATAATTGCTCATGTTTTCCTCCATTAATAATTCATTAAGTTATTACAGATGAGATTAAACGACAAGGTAGAGTGTCATCCCATACCCATACATCTGCGACTATAACCATAACATTTCAGTGGATGAGGGATGGTGTAAAAAGGCGTGTGATTCGATTTTAATAAATTTGCTACTAGAGAGGAATTAAATCTGTTCATTTTATGTTCCGACAATTGCGCCAGTCTGCTGGCATAGTATCTGTATCGTCTGTGCATGTAGACGCTACAAATAAAACAGGATCACTCAGAAAGAAAGAAAAAAAAATGTTCCAAAATATCGAACTGTCGGGGAGGACGGCCACGGACACGAATAAAAATCATTCGCTCTTTTCCGAGAAATAGAATGGGTCTTCTTTGGTTCAAAAGAATTTGTTTCGAAACTTCCCAAAGGGGAATATTCTGGATCAGCGGGGTGGAAAAAAAGGTCTTTTGTTGTCCGGTGAAGGATCCGATAGATGCGCAGATAGTCGGCTAACGGAGCTGGAAATCGAGGAGAACTATCGGAGGGAGGGTTGGCAAATAGTCCTGAAGAAGTATCTGAAGTCAATCTTCACTTATTTCTCTCCGGTTATCGTATTGAATCGAATATTCACATCGTTTATTTCTGGAAGAATGTGAGTCTTGGAATCCTGACTTAAAAAAAAATATATATATATTGGAGGGAGGATTGTTCGTTTGAGTGCAAAACTTATAACGGAAAATTGATTCGTGAAATCGATAACAAAAGCGAATGGTAAGTGGGGAAAATGGAATAAAATTATTTCGATGAAAAGGTATATGCGTTGAAATATCAAATGTGTTCAGATTTTGTAAAATGTAATAAAGTTCGAGAAACAAAGAGCTTATAAAGAATCGATGGTTAAACTTGAGGTGAAAATGTTAAAATTATTCATTTTTTATAAAATATGCTTTCTTTTTAATCTGTTTTATCGGATAAAAAGAGGGATCTGTCGATATATATTTAGATGATTGTTACAAGAGATGGAAAATGAGGCTTTATTTTGGTATGTACACAATAAAAAAAATCTATAAACTGTCAACATTTTTTAAAATTTTTAAATGGGTTGATACAGAAAATCTAAGTAGAAAATACATTCAACAATATGATTACATCTGAGATGAAGTTTTGGAAATTTTTATAAAATATCTATATCTTAGAGTTTTTGCATAAAATAGACAGTAAAAAAAAGAATATAAAAAAAACTATATAAATTAAAAATTAAAGGCGTTTAGAAAATTGGAAGAAATATGATTTTAATTGGATGAAAAGAAGTATAAGCAAAAATTTTCATATTTAGAAGTTCATTCGCTAAATATTTGCAAATTACTTAGTAAAGAAATTAGGTAATGTATTTTCTTAAGACATAAGATGTACTTCTATCCGATCTTTAAATACTATTATGTCACGTCATATCCCCATTCCTAGAGCATCTCACTCTTGATGAGTTTGGAATGGATGTGAGTGGGTAGAAGAAAGAATTTAATGAGTTGAAAATAAGAGGAGTGTTTAAAATTATATGAAATAAATTTAGCAGCAACAGAATTCTTCTTGCAGTGAACGGGTTCTGAAAATTTTAACAATAAAGTTTTACTGAATTAACATTTCACGTTATTTTTTTTCTTTTGAAGGGCTTTTTTCTGCAATCGATTTTAAACTAACTTCCGGATAAGCTGTACCGGAAGACAAAATTTGCATAGAACGAACTAGAAAGCCAATTAATATTGCATTGTCATATACAATTCTGAGCTATGTTTTTTCAAGATTCCAGAATATCGGTAAGTTTCATTCTCAAAATTTGTTCCTAATAGACAAACAGAAAGAAAAGAAAGCGAGCTAATAAAAGCGTGTTAACAAAACAGTATTAAAGTGTAAATCAAACAACTCTGAAAATGAATCCAACTTTCAAAAGAATGAACCTAGAAGGAAAATTCACACAGCTATAAAGAAAGCCATTCAAAAATTAAGAATATTGACTAAAGAATATTCAGTATTTCCTTTAAAAAATCGACTTTTAGACGAAGCCGCCTGGTTTCTTTTTATATTAGTGCGATATATGACCGCATGCTTTCGTTCTCTTGCGGATGTGAGTAATTCTTCCATGTTTCGGTGAAATATCATAGCTTACCAGTGCGCAAAAAGTCAGTCACGGAAAATAATTCATGGAATGAATTCAGTTATAAGCTGCAGCATTTCTTATGCCTGTAATTTGATTAAATCAGCGGAAGTGATCGCTCCAAATTTTCCAACATACTCTCTAATAATAATGTGCTTGTGTATTACTAATTGAATGCTACTATTTGTTGTTTCGAAACTGTAATTGTTTCGAAACGTGCAATAGCTTCAAAAAACCCAGTTATATTATGTATAATTATTGACGATTTATCCTTGAAATAAAATTAATAGCACCATATACACATCGGATCATCTTGTGTGTATTTTGGACGATTTTTCTTGACCGATGGAAATTTGACAGGAAACTACAATTGGGACAAAATCACATGACACATTCTACATATTTAAGTAAATGCGCTCTTTTATTTTGAGAAATTGCATTTACATGCTTGTGAAAAAAAAAAGGAACAAACAGACGGTCAGCCTTTTGACGAATTTAGCTCCAAATTTTACATGTTAAATCGATATGCCAAAGTTTATCCCTCTAGCTCTTTTTCATTTTGAAGTTATCTTGTTTCTTTATATTCGGACAGAGAAATAAACAGACTTCCTTTGAATGGATTTCATTCAAACTTTGAAAGATATTTAAAATTTGGTATGAAGGCCGTATGCCAAATTTCATCCATTCTAGCTCAAAGCGGTTTTGAGTTATCGAGTTCACGGATAGACATAATACCAAAAATGTGTCTATGCGGACTTAGGGAATGAGGAGATTTGTCAAAGTCTCGAACTCGATTTTTTTAAAGATTACAATACTTTCCTTCATATCTGATAATCCAACATCTAATTTTATAAGAGAAAGAATTAAGAGGATGGTCGAGAATGTAAATGCGATGAATTTTCCAGAAAGTTATCACAAGATATGACTAATAACAGTCACCCACTCGCCCCAATTTTCCACCCCAATGAACCCACCCATATCCTCGAACCAAACTGGTGAAGAAACGTGATAGAAAACAAAAGTTCCACGATCAAAACAAAAAACTCTATGCAGTTACTCAAAGATAAAGAATATCTTTTCTCCCCAGATCCAGCCCCAGAATAATTTCTTTGCTCTCATCACAATTCAGTTAACCTACAATAAGGTTTTTACGATAATCCTAATCAAGCCCTTTAAAAAATTAATCTTTGTATTGAATTCTCAGAAAATGATTCTCACCAAACACACAATGTATTGTATTGTGTATTGTGATGCAGTCTTTAACATTTATTTTTTTTACTTTTTTATAAGATATATAAAAAAAAGTGCTTTAAATCATCAAAAATATTGAAAAATTATTATAATAATATTTATAAAAAAATCAAAATCGTGATTTCGACGAATCTCCACATTTCAGATTTCCTTGAGCAACAAAATACATTTTTGGTACATACGCCAGTTTGAGAGTATATTAACTCAAAAACACTTTCCTCTAAACGGATGAAATTCGTTATACAGACTTTAGATCAAATGTATTGTTTTCAATCAAATTTTGAAGGAAATACATTTAGAGGGAGTATGTCTGTCTAACTGTTGAAACAGAAAAGAACTTGAAAGCTGCAAAACATAAAGAGCTATATAGATAAAGTTTAACACCCAAAATGCAGGTTCTTATTAAATTTTAAGTCAAATCTATCAAGAGGATTAATCATTTACCATCGCATTCATGCAAACGCAATGACTTAAATCCATGAAATTCAGTATACGATATTGTGACTACAACTGCAGTTCCGCGTCGTGTGAATTTTTTTGACATAAAATACTCACATTTTTGAATTTTTGCATTTGGAAGATTGATAAAAAAAAGCGCATGCGCATGAAATAAAAATAAAACCAAAAAGATTCTGAAAGTTGATAGAAACGGGATTTTTCGGCTAAAAGGAATTATGTTGTAAAAATGTTCTAGTTGAAATCAACGAAATGATTTGCTCAAATTTTTAGCGATATCTTAAGAGGTATACTACCTGGTTCTTGAATTAAGAAATAAACCACTTTTTTTATAAATCTTTGAATACTGGGACTTGACTAATGAATAACAAGAAATTTTCTATTATTTTTGAGTGTGTGAAGCAATAAAACATCTGCAAAATAATCTCAAATGCACATATCGCGTATTTTGTAACTAAAGAACGGCAAAATATATTGAGAAATAAATATACCTAATTTGGGCAAAATATATGCATTAAATTTTAATTTATGAAATGTTTCGTTAGAAGATTTTTATGAAAATTTAAAATGTGTGAAAATAACATTTAAAAACCTAAAATTACATTTAAAGAAATAAAACAGCATTAATAAGTAAATCATGCAAATATAAAAAGGAATGTAACTTCTCAAGAATTATAAACGTAAAAACGAAAACTCAAACGGTTTTACACGTAAAACTGCTTAGAAATGAACGAAACCCGATAAAATAACATTCGACATATTTGCCAAAAAATTACTTTCAATCATTGTAACGAAAATTTATAAAAAGAAACGCAAAAAATATTGTTTTAATTGTTATTTAATAGATAAGTGACTATTATTTTTTATGTCATCACGTTTTTTCTTTCATTTTACTTACCAAATTATGTGAGAAATGACATTGAAACATTTTCCGAGATTTTACTCGTGGAAATGCCTCAAAGTTGAAAGAATTATCTGAATGAAATATGGACTCTAATGGTTACTATTGTTCAAATAATATTTATTCGTATCTCAAATAAAAGAAATGTAAAAAAAATTAATTATACTCTGTAACTTTTCAGACAGCTTCTCCAATTGTAAATACCACAAACGTTTGAAATTAGTATTTTTCAGAAATCGCTTATAGGCATATTTCAAAACTGAAAATTTATTGTTTAAGTGAAAAATGATAACAAATTTAAAGGAACAATGGACAGTATTAAGCACTTTCGTGAATTATTCACTTATGGTTATGATTTTTTTTAGATGTATGTTTAAAAATATAAATGCGTCAAATTTCTTAAAAAAACTTCTTAGAAAAGATTTAATTTTTAAACATTTCAAAATATTCCAGGCGATTTAATTATTAATTCTTTCTATTATTTTTTCTATATTACGCAACATAAATTTATTTGAAACAAAACCGTGGAAGAGTTTGTAATTCCAGTTAAATGCTAATTTTTTAAGAAATATTTTTATGCATACTTACTGAATTTTCAAAGGAATTTTATGCTTTTCTGAACTAAAATGGCCTTTTAAATATCTAAAAAAAACTCGAAATATAAAATGCACACCCTATTTTCATTTAATGTTTAATCGAAGTCTATTATTTATTTTATTTAATTTCTTCAAAAATTAAGTTACCTGGAATATTCCAAACATATTTAAATCTACGTACGATATCATTTCGAAAAGTTCAGTTATACTAGCATTCGTTTTTAAAACAACACTAGGGCTAAGTTTGAATCGTGGTTTGATGATGAGGATGGCACCTGAGCTAGCACTCCATCTCCAGATATTCACTCCAAAACAGCAGGAGGACGTTCGGCCAATACAGATTTAACGTGCTCCAGACCCGCTTACACCATCATTCTTAGATGGAATCGGGTCTCCAGCCTGAAATCTCCCAATTCAGAAACTGAGACCTTACCAACAGGGCAAGGCAGGACATCATTTTGAGGAAGGTCATTAAAATGTGCATTTTTTTTCTCTAGGCCATTCAAATATTTATTTTATTGAACAATTCATTCAACAATACTATTTCAGTTGAATTTATACATATACTTTTTGATGATGAAATTTCATCTTCTCATCCATTTCTACTTAATTCAAAGTAAACTATTCCCTTAAATCTTAGTTACAAGCGCTCAAATGCTATTTATTCATTTGAATAAATAATATTTGAGCTACAAAATGTGAAAAATAAAACAGAAATAAAATTCTTCTATTCAGAAAATTTTTATAAAGCTCCTTTGTTCTTGTAAATACGGCAAACATTTGAAATTAGCATGAAATGCATTTTGAAACGTATTTTCCATTCATACAGAACAAATGCTACAAACAAGAAAGCTCGAGGATTAAGCGATAAACAAAGCACAAGATAAATTGAACTCATTTAAAAACATGCTTTGCAGATCGATGTGAAAAGTGATGGTGCCAATATTAGACTCAAAAAGCACTCGGAAAGCAGAAATGTTCCTCTTTTATCATTCCAACATAAACAAATGATCGGGAGAAGGAATTCCGTTTCAATCATTCCCTTCAAATTGCGTTAAAGTAAAAGATAAAGTTGGCGCTTCTTTGTGAAGAAACAAATTAAGATTATCTATTTCGTCTTTCAATTGTGTTTCTATGCATCAAGTCCATTTAAATTGCAAATTAGTTATTTGAAGTGATCATTCAAACCTTTGATTAGAGAATGCATAAAATTAATTTATAGATTTCATGGAGTATTTATTCGATTTCTTTAATCGAAATTTACTTTTTATCAGTAGAATCGTGACCGAATGGCTGATTATAAGACGACAAATGAAATTAGCACAGGATAATCTGAAAATAATCTTTTAAGTGCATCAATAGTAGCATGTTTAAAACCAGCGAGAGTAGTTTTCTTAAAACATTCTCGCAAGCTTTCCATTAAAGACGTTATCTCAGAGAACGCCTTGCATGTCACCGAAGTTTAATAATTACGAAATATTAACCTCTGAAGCGAATTTAAATTTATCGTGTGATACTTGGTTAGTTTTTTGGCGATTAGTCCCTACCATGCATTTAATAGTATCAGAAAATCGAATTTTCCTTTTAGACACATTTTTCTCAACTGATTGAAACAAAAATTTAACACAAAATTACATTTAAAGTCACAAAGTCCCATAACAAATTGGATATATTTCATCATTGCCTTTTTGAGCTATCGTGTTTACACATTTCTGAAACAGACGATCAACCCCTTGTTGGATTTCACGAAAACTTTTACTGGTTTCAACACTAATGCTAAACTTGTATAACGAATTTTGTCTATTTATTTCTATTCGTTTTGTAACTATCTTGTTTTACATTGAAATAGTTGGACAGACGTACTGTCTCTGAAAGGAATTTGGTCAAAATTTGGCAGAATTCTACAAATTTGATGTAGAATTATGCCACAAAATTTCAGCCATCTAGCTTAAAGCTAGCTTTTGTGTTATCTTCCACTGACAGACAAACAGACAGACATTTTCCAAAAATTGTGTTATTCGAGCTATGGAGGGTCTGAAACGTGGAGATTCGTCAAAATCTTCAGTTCGAATTTTGTTTGTTCTGTATACTTCGTAGGCGAGAAAATAGTAAAAAACCAATTTAATGAAACTCATTTCTTTCCAACGTAATTCCTTTAAAATCAATGATTTGTTAGAATTTTTTGCAAATTGAAGATACATTCACTGCTAGTAACAATATGATTTGAAATCGACGAATTTTATTACTTTCACCTTAAATTTGCTTGCATATAAATCTGCATTATTTGTTTTATTGCTGAAACTGAAATTTATAGATGTTCTTAATATACATAAATATACATACACTGATGGTGATTCACTGGCTTCCACGATCTTGGCGATAAACTTGGCGTTCATTTAGCTACAAAATGAATGCAGGGAAAAAATGCAAGGCAATTTGACCTTATCTCTATGAGGAACCGAAATATGGAGATTCATCTGGAAAATTTCATGTGAAATCATGACTTGTCTGCAGGGTATATAGGACGAGATGGTGACAAGAGGATCTGTTCTATCTTATAATATTGATCGCATAAGAAACTCTCCAGATACTTTACTGAACATTATTACTATTTTCTATTTAATGATTCCCTATCTTATTTTGAAATTAATGTTATTCTTTGTGTATATCTTGGTTATGTTCATGTCGCCCGCAATCCATTTTTTACCCAAATATTTGTTGGAAAAAGCTTTGTCTACCAATATACAGCGTGTTAGACTTCTTTAGCCATAAACTAAGCAGACGACTTTCGTAATAATATAAATAATACAACATATAGATAATTTTATAGATATTTTAAAATGAATTCTTCTAGAATTACTTAATTCACTAGAAGGTTGCATATGATAAAACATAACTAACAATTTCGTCCCACCAAAAATAAAACGTTTATAACATTGGCCCTCTTAATTTGATATAACCTAAAAAATAATTCAAAAATTAATGAATTTCAGTTTGATTATCATATTATATTTCCGAATTAAAAAGTAATTCTTCCTAGCTCAATGAGATCTATCAACAATGCAAAATAATTAAAACTGCCCGAACTTATTACCTCATCCAGGGGTATTGTCCCCTGACGATTTTTGAAGCGAAAATTAATATTTTCGTATTAGTTCATCTCATCAGTCACTTGACAGAAGAAGGGGGTGTCTTCGGACGAACTTAATTAAATCTAAATCTCCGAGGTTGCGCGGAGGGGATCTAATATTTTATGTCCTTCCCCAAATAGGTATGGCTAGGGAATAACCGAAAGAATTGTTCGCGACTTGAAGTTAATTGGAAAGGACTAGATATGATTTGGAGGAGAAAACCATCATTCGCCAAGAGAAAAAAAGGTAAATTGTTTTATGGGTTAATAATTGAATTTCTAGGATTTTCGCTTTTACTTCATGTGTCTTTTTATTTTCTGGTATTTTAAGTATAGAAAAAGAAAGCATTGTAATGGACAAAAAAATTGGACCTCAAGATTTTATTGAATATACAAGTTTCAAATTATTCCAAATCCGAAAAAAAAAGTTTTTACTATCCTTGTTTGTCGATGTAGATTTACATCGAGTTTACTTTAGTAACGATAACATTCCATTTTTATAGCAACACTAGGGGGCTATTTTGGGACATGCCTCGTAATTTTGAACTTCTGTCAGATGACGAGGATAGCACATGAGCTGGTACCCTCCCACTCCAAGCTTTCCCACTGCAACAGCGGAAGGGCGTTTGGTCCAACAAATTTAACGTGTTCCAGGCCCTTTTACACGATGGTTCTAAGATTACGAAATCGATACCTTTATCACCAGACCATCCCAGCCCGTTGATTTGTATTTCGATAAAAAAAATGTTAAAAGGAAGTCAGAATGCATCAGAATAAAAAGGAATATGGATAAAATTTGGCACACCATTTTTATCATCGGAAATTTAGGTTTGTATCAATTTTTTTTTGGTCAAATTCGTCAGCTCTATTCGTTTACTATTTGTCTATTCTTATGTATAGGTAAAAGCGATAATTTATAACACAATATGAAAAAAATAAATAAATTTGATGCACGGCAACATCGAAATAGTAGATCCATTTTAAATTTTGCAGAAAATTTGTCTACAGAAAGGTATTAAAATTTATATCCTGTTTTATCTGCTATATGTTGATTGTTCAAACTAAATACAAAACTTACCATATACGTGAAATTCGAGGGTAAAATTCTAAAGCTGGTTGATTATATTTGCGATAAATTAATTTATTAAATAGAAAATCAACATTTGAATTATCTTTTAGAAATAAAAGCAAAGAATTAAAAAAAAAAACCTTAATTAAAAAAAATTGATCTTTATTAATAGACAGGATTTACAATTCAAAACTTATTTTTATTATTTACGAAAGATGACTTATTATTAACATCTTTATTTATAATACTGATTCATTATTACATCTGAAACAAGCATAAATGAAATTATCCATGGAATTTTCATACAATTAATTTCTAATATATCTATCTTTCCCCGCATAAAAATTGAATTTTAGGTAAGGGCGTGAAAGCTGCAAATTCTCAGATTTTTATTTTCAAAATCGCGCATATGAGAACTCTGTGTTTCGCAATATTGTAAGGAAGACGTGGTTTATATTTCGAATTCCTTTCTTTAAACCAATGGAAGCAAACATGTGACACTAATATACAATTTTAATTACAAGATAACATACCAAATTTCGTTTATCTGAAGCATCACGTTTTTGAGCTTTGTATTTAATGCATGCGAAAATATAAAAGGACACAAATTCAACTCCTCAAGGAATTTTGCTTCAGTTTTAAAACAATCTATAATTTAAGCGCTTTTATCTAACTGTATCTTTCCCGTTGGTGAGGTGCAAAAGTTTGGAAAGAGTGGAATGCCGGATCAGGCATTGCCCTCATCATCTAACGGTTACGAGGTTCATTTCAAAATAGCCCTAGTGTTGTTTTAAAATAGGATGTTAATATAACTAAACTAAACCACTTGCGTCTTTATGTTTCTGGTTATTGTATACATTTGTAGTAAGATAGCCTATCAGCCAGACCACCTGTGAATAGATTTCGTTGAAACTTTTATAAATCTACAAATTTGGCATTAAAAACACATACTAAATCTCATTCATCCAGCTCAAAATGTTTAGTTATTGTGTTTACAGACAAGCATAATTCCGAAAATGAGGGATTCGGACGCAGGGAGATTTATATGTGGAGATTAGTAGAAAATCAATGTCAAAATTTTGGACGATTGCAATACTTTCTCTTTGAATAGTTTTTATATAAAAAAAGTAAAAGTGCATTTATCTTGATGGATGGCTTTAATGGCTTTTAATGGTGGGAGGTTTCATGAGATGCTGCTTATTCTAGGGGCAGGTCTTCTCATGAAAAAGAAGATGACTTGGGCCTACGCCCATTTCCGAAGCAGACTTGATATGAAGTCGTTTGCAAAATGATAACACTGCCCACCCAAATTCATGGCGGCTGTGATGGCAGTTGGGGGCCGTACCACTAAACCCTTGATCCAGCAACCAAGTCGACAAAGAAAATATATTAAGAATAAACGTTATAATTATGAAAAGATAACTAACTTTTAAATGCAAATATAATTTTTTTGTATTTTTTACCAAGTTATTTAGTGAATAAGAAGTAAATAAATATCTTCTATTTCGTAAAATAAGGAATTATATAAGGACTATCTGACACAGTTTTATAATTTTAATGCTTTCATGAAATAATAAAAAAGAATATTTATCGAGCAATAAAATTTTCCATCGATGTAAAGCTCTTGAATAAAAACAGTTTGGAAATTTATTGTCTCATATTATTATCGAGCATCATTTTTAAGAGTAATAACAAAACGATCTTATTACCATAATTGATATATAAAAAAAAGCTTTTTCCTAATCATTAACTTTTAAATTTTAAGTATGACATAAGTTTTTTTTTTTCATTCCGAGTTGAAGCTATATAATAAAGGGTACTTAACAAATCCCTTGAGGGTGATAAATCTTTTCGAAAAAAAGATGAAAGCAAGCAATTTTGTGAAATAGCTTTATTTTATTAACGCTTGCTTACTTGAAAAATCAAGAAAGACGTCTACATAAATTTTCTTATCAAACTGCTTTAGTATAGTTAAAGTTGCCATTTCTGGGAATATATTTTTTGTGAAGATTAGTACATCATTTCACTGGTGTAATTACTGGCGCAAAGCTCTGTAAAGCCAATATTCCATTAGAAATATGAATTTATTTCACCTTATAACAACGAATGTCATGAGTGGCGAGTAAAAAAAATCTGCTCCGAGAGCCATCAATTTTTTGTACGCCACTAGAGGGACGCGAAATAAAAGAATGATTTACAAAGATATATAAATAGGAAAAGAAAAATAACAGCATGATTATACTAAAAATAAAATGCTAGTCTTAAAATCCAGTGAGAGTAGCATCCCTAATACTTTCTCGCCAACTCTCTAATAAAGAATTTTATCCCCCCCCCTCAGCCGTCACAAAAAAAAAAAAAAAAAAAAAAAAAAAATGCGGTCATTAGATGAGACAGAGAATTCCTTGTATGGTATTAGCGTATAATAGTTACGAAGTATTTACCTTTTTCGTGAATACTGAATTTATCGTGAATATATCTGAATTTGGCTTGAATATTGAGTACTTTTACTGAATTTATCATATCCTTTGCGAGTTTCTTAGTAATTAATCCCTGGCATACGACTAATTGCTCCCGGAAATCGAATTTCTATTTTAGATTCATTTTTTCTCAACCGATAGAAACCAAAATTTGATACAAAATTACAATTGTGGTAAATAAATCAGTGCGAAATTCGATCTATTTAAATCGTTGCTTTTTTGAGCTGCCGCATTTACATTTTTTTTATAAGTACAGATAGGCAGATGGTCAACCCCTTGTTGGATTTCACTCAACGTTTGTCAAGCTTCTTCACTGGATGATAAACGTATATACCGAATTTTATTTATTTAGCTTTCTTTGTTTTGTAACTGTCTCGATAACTGATATTTGAACAGTCAGACAGACGTACTTTCTCTGAATGAATTTTGCTCAAATTTTGACAGACAACTTCAAATTTGATGTAAAGATCACATGCCAAATTTCATCTGCCAATCTCAAAGCATCACAGACATAAAGGCATAATGCCAAAACTCCAAACTGACCGATGGTCACTCCGTTAACAGATTTATTTTAAAATTTGGTAAAAGTTTACACATAAATTTACATAATTTGTTAAGGTTTGAATTATCGCGTTTACATGCATACAGAAAACAGATCCAAAGACATCCAAACTCTTGACAAATTTGATTTTTCATCTGAAACGGATCTACACTTTTGATGCTAAGCTTGCGCACCAAATTTTATATATCTAGCTCTCTCTCTATATTTTTTATTTATCATACTTTACTTATACTCCGAAAACAAAACAGAATTCCAGAATTCCTTCAAAACAGAATTCAAAATTTAATGGGTATTTATGCATTCTGTGTAAAGTTCATATATATAATATCAGCCGTTACGCTCAAAACATTTTTTTTTAGTTTTCGTACTCACAGACAGACAGATTAACATAATTCCAAAAATGCGTTTTTTGTTGTTTAGGGTAATCTGAAACTCAGATATTCGCCAAATTCTCTATTTCAAATTTTTTGACCATTACAAGATTTTCTGTTTGTGTTCGTATTTGAGAAAGTAGCGGAGAATATAACGGATTAAAATCTGCTTTGGTGCGCCCTTTTACAACGCCAAGGAAGCCAACAATGCCAAATCGTTGGGCCAGTAGATGAACTACTCAACAAGACAAAATAATAGTAAAAAAATCACAAATACGTCTATGAAATCAAATTAATTTTATATTAGTTTTAGAATTTTGCTACACAGAATATTAAGCAATGGGATTAAAAAAAAAGTGAATTCTTTTTAACTCAATTAGATCATATTCAAAACTATTTAAATGGTGCAATGATACTTCCTGTACATTTCTCCATATTGCCGATTTCAGTATTAATTTTTAATATTATTTCGAATAAAAAAAACACATTAAAAATGTATAAATAATTTTTTGCGTCCTTTTTTTTCCGCTCTTATAGTTATTATTTTAGATGAAAAATCCTAAAAGATATAAAACAATGCTTTGTTGAATAAATATTATCAATCTATTGGTCTTTAGAAAGCCTAAAATAAACAAGCGGAAGTGGTCTCCCAAAACTTTCTCGCATAGTCTCTGATAAAGGTGTTATCTCAAAGAATGTCTTGCATAACACTGGCATACAATAGTTACGAAATATAAAATTTTGACGTGAAGTTAGCATTTTTTAAGTCTACTGTGTGATCCTTGGCGAGGTTTTTGTCGATTAATTCTTGGTATGTAGTTAATCGTATCCGAATGTCGAATTTATGTTTTACGCACGTTTTTACAAATGATTAGAGCAAAAATTTGACACAAAAGTATACTTGTAGTCACAAAATCACATAGTAGATTTGATTTATTTAAGTAGTTGGCGCTTTTGAGTTGTCTTGTTTACATATTTCTGAAAATATAGATCGACAGACGGTCCATTTGGTTCAAAATTTGATGGATGTCTATACTATTGATGCTAAATCTCTGTAGCGAATTTTATTTATATGGTTCGTATGGTATCATTTATTTATGATTCTTTTATCGTATTAACTTATATTTGAACAGAAGAACAGACAAATTTCCTCTGCGCGGATTCTGATTAGAATTCTATAGAAATTTACAAATGTGGTGTTAGAGCTATATATCAAATTTCATCCGTCTAGCTAATAGCACTTTTAAGCTATCTTTGTCACAGACAGACAGATGGACATTTTTCATAAATATATTTTCCGAATTCAGAAATGTGCAGATTTATCAAAATCTCGAGTTTTAACTTTTTGACGATTACTATACTCTTTTTGTACTATGTGTATGAGAAAGTATAAAAGGAAGGGGCTTGGAAATTAGAATGCTAGAACTGGTATGCAATTCTAGAAAATAATTTATTGGAAGCGTAAAAATGTTTGTATTTGGAGAAAAATTACACCCTTAAGAGTGAAAATATAATCTTTTCAGTTATAATGCATTCAAACAAAATAAAACGACTTTTTTAAAATTTAAATTATTAGAAGTTCTACAGATTAGAAGTAAAACATGATTAAATCAAAATTGATAAAAGGAAAATGGCTTAATTGAGACTCATACTGAAAGTTGGAACGAAATGCTAAAATGACAAAAACACTGATTTAATTCATACTAAAGTAAGCAGGTTAGAATTCTGAAACTTTTCACTTCTTTTTCATAAAAACATTCAAAGTTATATGCAAAACATAAATCTCCGTCGAAAGTTGCTACTTGAAGAAGGCAGGCGATAAGAATACGGTTCTTGAGATGCCAGACGATATTACTTTCTAAATGGGACCATTTGCTTGTAAACGGGGACTCAACGAGCCCCCTCCCCACCCACTCTCCATCTCTAGGAGTAAGAGAGAAATAGGAATTCCGTAACTGTCACCATAGCAACAGGACGAAGATTCTTGTTCCCGCTCATTTTCTTCGCAATCGAACATTAAAAAGCGGCAGTTTGAACTCCCCCATCTTCTTCAAAACACTTCAAGTTGCTCCCCTTCTGCACCATTTGAATGCCTACTTCAATCTAGACTTACTCTATAGTCTGAATTGATAGAGATTGTCTTGGTTTTAAAGCGCGTCCCACAGCCTCCGGTCGGTGTTGGACAATTTGCCCCTACCCACTTTTCAGGAATGTATTAATTTCGAAAGAAATGACGAGAGAGAAAGAGATTATATACCACAACAGTCGTTTAAAATTACGAAGCTAGTTCCAAAATAGTTTTTGCTGATCTTCGAGATGGACATCAATCTAATTAAACTATACGTAATAGTTACCATTATAGTTTTAATTATGCTCCTATCAAAGGGGGATTTCTGACTCATTCGAAGATTAAAGGGATATAAAGTAACTATTTAAACAATAAGTATTACTTGAATATATAAAAAATGTTTAAATATTTATATTTAATTTATTTAATAACGATTTAAATAATTCAATGTAAACACTAACTATATTTCTGATATTTTATAATTGATAAAATTTACACTTTTTTTAGAGATTAACTTATTTGGCGTCAAAGATTGGCTTATTTGGCGTTAACTTATTTATCAAAATCATAACACTTTTACTTTTTCGTATATGTTATATAGAGAAAGTACAATAATCCTGAAAAAGATTCGAAATCGCCATTTTGGCAAATCTCCACGTTTTAATTCTCCACGTTTTTAATCTCCACGCATGAGTTCGAAAAACACATTTTTGAAAAATGTCTGCCAGTCCGTCTATCTATCTGTGACAAAAATAACACAAAATTGCTTTAAGTTAGACGGCTAAAATTGAGAATACGGTCTTTACAACAAATTTGTACTTTTCTGTCAAATTTTGTACAAAATTCATTCAGAGAAAGAATGTCTGTCCAGCTGTTCAAATATAAATTAAGAAGACAATTACAAAACGGAGAGAGCTAGATAGATAAAATTCGGTACACAGATTTAACATCCATAGTGCAGACTCATGTCAGAGTTTGAGGCACATCCAACCACGGGTTGACTTTCCGTCGGCCTGTACTTTCAGAAACTTGTAAACGCGATAATTCAAAAACGCAATGACTTAAATATATCAAATTTAGTATGAGATTTTATGACTACAGGCAACTACGTGTCAAATTTTTGTTTCCATCGGTTGAAAAAAACGTGTCTGAAGCACAAATTCGATTTTCAGATACTATTAACCGCATGCCAGGAATTAATCGCCAAATAACTCGCCAAGGATGGCGTGACAGATTCAGTAAAAATGCTAAATTTACGCCAAAATTTGAGGATATCCTCTGGTGTTGTCTAACGATTTCGCATGCATTTGTGTTGTTGTTATTCGGTTTCGTTTGCATTGTGAATTCGCTTTCCGATTAATTAGTATTCATCAAATATTGCTTGAAATTTAAGAAAGTGGTTTTCAACTTCCACTTTATTAAAATCAGTGACATAGTTTACGATTGTAAGTTTGAGATTTTTTTTTTAATGATATGGTCAGACTACTGATCTAAACGTTATTTTTATTGATTTATTGAAATGAGTTTAAGTTAGGTTCTGTAGAATTGTGCACCAACTGTTGGATGCCCATAAAATCGCTTGACTAACACTAAAGTCTGTTCACCGAGTTCTCGGTCGTAGAAAACTAGCTTTTTTCAAAGTGATTTTCCAAAAGAAAACATTGCTGAAATTAGTCGTGCATAATGTGGATTCAGAAATTTTCAAAAATTCACCTATTTTCTCTATTTTTTGGACATCCTTGTAACACCTTATCAATGGTTGCTTTCAATTCAGTCTAGCTCCGGAACCCCTCTTAAAAACATCGCGTAAACTAATGAGGCATCTATAAAATTTACAAACTATCCAAAATGGATTCAAATTCATATTTTTAAATTACGGTACATTTGAAAGTAAAATAAAATAAAAATAAATAAAAGTACTAAAAATATTACTATCTACTAAAAGAGTTACTATATGCTAAATATACTAAAAGTAATAAAAAAATTAAAATCTTTTTATACGATCCCCATTATTTAATTATAAAAGTATAATTAGTAAAAATTTACATGAATCCTAACGAATATAGTATGAATAGTTCGATTTCTTTTATTTAAAAATTTACCGAGATATTTCCACTTAAAATTTGAGCTTAAGCTGCTTGGGAGGATTTCAATGTTAGATTGAATTATGTAGATTGAATATGTCAAATTATGTAAAAACGGTGCACTGAAAATGAAAAATGCCCAAGAACCGAATAAATGGCGATGGAATATAAATGATCAGGGCACGGAAACCGGGATCATAAAAATTAGAATAATTCTACAGCCGCAAGTTTGAATCTATAAATGCCGCAATCCTTCACAAATGCAATCGGCTCAAATTTTAAAATAAAATATCTCGGTCAATTTTTTTCTGTAGAAATTAAACTTTTTGTGCTATATTCGTTAGGGTGTGAGTAAACTTTTACTGAACATAACTAGAGGGAATTAGGGACAGAATAAAAATCTAAATTTCACAATTCATATAAAACTGTTATAAAAAAATGAATGTTCATCTCATTTAAAAGTTTTTTTGCAAATTGATTTTTTTTACGACCGACAGCTGTGGTACTAAAGGTAGGGAGAAGAAGTACGATTCATCTCGTATGTGCGAAGCTGTTAGCTAACTGTGATAAAATGTTGGATTTAGGATTGGAATATTCAAAGTTTGAATCCAATCTAACCAATGATTCTTCTCCATCACGGTCCTGGTACACTTTAAAACCAGACTTAGAGGATCTAATTTCTCTCTCCGGTGTGTTATATAAAAGTTTCGAATACTGGAAGAGATGTAATTCTAGTCAACTCCACCTGTTTGAAACTTGTGTGGGTGGATTGGGCTGTATCTTACTACAGGGCCCAATCGCCTCCAAAAATGCTGTACATATATATTAAGGAAAAAGTAACGCATTCCTTTAATAAAAATATAAGAACAACGGATATTCAGTTCGGAAAGTTTTCGAGAGAAGTCTGCAGAAAACTTTCTCGCATGCTGTCTGATAAAGGTTTTAGACGCAATTTTCCCCAACGATTAAAATCAAAATTCGACACAGAATATAATCACAATCGCAAAATCACACATCAAATTTGATACATTTAAGTCGTTGCGGTTTTGAGTTATCGAAAATGCAGATAGACAAATGTTCAACCCTTTATTGGGTTTGGTTCAAAATTTGATAAGTGTTTACAATGTTCAGTCTGAATTTTATTCTTTTAGAACTCTTCATTTTGCAGCTATCGTATTAATTTATATTCGAAAACCTGGACGGATCAACTGTTTTCGAATAGACTTTGCTCAAAATTTGACAGAAATCTGCAGCATAAAAACCATATACCAAATTTCATTCATCTAGCTCAAAGCGTTTTAAAATTATTTTTGCTGACAGAGAGTCATTTTTCAAAAAATGTATTTTTCGAACTCAGAGAGATTTGAAACGTTTAGAATCTCCTCAGAATCTCGAACATTTGTTTGAGAGTATTCGAGATGAAAAAGTAATTTGTATGTGAGAAAGTTAAATGGTAAGTTAACAAATGAAAATGGCAACAGATGGTCAACCACAAAAGTGCCTTGGTAACTATAGTGTTCTCGAGAAATTCCAGTTTGACATGTTTGGAGTAAAACGAGAACTCTGACGGAAGTGTGAATTTTTACAGCTCTCGCTCTTCAAAAGACTCGAGTTCGACCCCCCTACCCCCACTACTATCGCAACGCCGGCTTTGAATTGAATATTTTCTTACTGAACGGATTTGTTTACAACTCTTGAAAACAGCTTCTCTAAAGGGCACTCTTGAGGCTCGTATCTTATCTTGCCTCAGCTGATACTTGACGTAGAAGAGGCGACTCACTCTTGTACCTGGCTCAATTGGTTCTGTTGCGGTTTCTTTCAACTGTAGGGTGTTACTTCCAAAACAGTATTGGAATCAGGAAAAATTTCATAGCACTTTTCTTCTCTAAATTTCAATAATTCTTATCTAGACGAAGAATTTGATTAAACATGTAAATTGGCTATTAGGAGTTAAATTTCGTAGTTTCCGGTTAGCCAGGCGCCAAATAATTTAGACTTGCACCTCCCTCCTCCCAAAGAACGTCGTCAAAAGAGTTGTAGCGTTATTTGTATGTAAGTTGACGCAGATTTTTTTTTTTTTTTTTTTTTGCGCAGATTTAAATAATTTGCCGATTTTTTTGCTTGCGCTTGCTAATCGAAAAGAACTTAAATTTCTTCCTTAATTAATTAGTAATTAATATTTGGCGATTATTTTTTAAAAAGTTCTAATGCAGGGTAAGGGCAAAAAGGCGTTCATCATAAAAAAAAATAAGGCCCTTAAATTCTTCTTAAAGGGAAAAATTGTTTGACTTATCGCCAAGGTCGATTTTACTATCAGTGGTACCATAACAGTGACAAGATTGGGTACTTGCATATTAATCGCATGCCAGGTTCAGTTCAATTATATCAACGCTTCGTTTTTAAAGCAACACTAGGTCTATTTTGGGACGGACCTCGTAATTTTGAATCACAGTAGATGACAAGGACGACATCTAATCTAGCACCTTCCTTTAAAAACTTCCGCACCACCCTAGCGGTTTTTTAGAAGAAGGTGCCTCTAATGCCAGAAATTAATTACTTAAGATCGGATGCTAATAATAAGTTATTTCGTAACTAAATATTTTTGATAACGGCATGTGCTTAATATGTTATGCGCATTGTACATTCAATAAAAATGGAATGAAAAGGTTTGCAATTTCAATGGAAACAGAGGATATTTTACCAGAATTTCACTTTTTTAAAAGTACACATTTGATAAAATAGGCTAAATAAAAAAGAGAATTGTTTAGATATAATAAATAATGAACATTAATTTGCAGTTCATCTGAGTATTAAAAAAGAACAAACACATGTATATCTAATAATAAATACTAAATAGCAATTTATATTTTACTTAATTTCAAAAGTTTGCTAATGTAAATTGATGAGCTATTGATATCTGCAATACAAGATCTTATAAAAAATTAAAATTAATAAATCTATTAAATTAATTCTTTTAAGTTATTTTCTTTGTGTTTTTTAAACGTGATTTTTTTGTGCGTTTGGTAAATTCTAAGCATTGCGCTTTCTTTATATTAAACTAGCAGAATTCACACAGCATTATATCTGACATGAAGAATGTATCGTAACAAAAACCAAAATAATTTAAGATAAAGTCATAGAAATGTGAAAAGTAAAAATACAATAATGATTTTAAATGTTTATTATTTTTTCCCATGATAATGATATTCTTTGAGAATTATATTCGATAAAAATCTAAATAAACAACTGAAGATGAAGAAGCCATAAAAATACAATGAAAAGGTATTGTAAACGATGCTATTAGAATTTAAATTATATAAAAATAATTAAGGAAAAAGCACTCTTTTTGCGTCCAGCCGACCACCCCGCCACCACTGAACGTAGCAGTATCGGCAGGAAGGAAAAAGTACCTTGTTCGCAAACCCACAACAATCACGTTGCGATTCTTTTGATATTACTACGTGATATATAACGATATAAAACCCATTTCTTTAAAAGGACAATTATTTGCTATCTTTGGTGGCATACCGACTGTTTTCCTATAGTCACTGAAGACGGTACTGCGAGCGAATACATACGAGAAATCTTCAAGACAAAACATTAAATAAAAAATTTCTTAGATGAAATTTTAATATTTGGACCTCATGATGCATTCCGTCATCAATACGACTAACTGTGTACCAAATTGTTTGACAGAAAATATGATGGATTTGTATAGACCGCAGATACTTTTATAACTAAATTTTATGGCTGTAAATGCAATTGATTTGTCTGAACGTCATTGATACAAGCATGTACACAAAACACTTCTTCTTGTAAATATAGATTGCTGATTTTTACTTTCTCGTTTATATAGTTTAGAGAAAATATAGAAATCGTCACAAAAATTCGAGCTCCAGATTTTGAAGATTCTCCGCGCTTCGAAAAAGATCGAAAAACATATTTCTGGAAAATGTCTGTCTGTCTTTGACAAAGATAACTCAAAAACTATCTGAGTTAGATAGATGAAATTTGTTGTACGGTCTTTAAACTGGATTTGTAGATTTCTGTCAAATTTTAAGTAAATTCCGTTCAGAGGAAGTATGTCTGTCCGGTTTTACGAATACAGGTTGATGCGATAATTACAAAACGAAGAGTGCTAGATAGATAAAATTTCGCACGCAGAATTAATATCTATTGTCCATATATCTATCTAATTTTGAGCGAAGTCCAATAAAGCTCTTATTGCCTATCGATCTGTACTTTTAGAAACATGTAAATATAACAACTCAAAGACGTAAATATCAAATTTAGTTTGCGACTTTGTGATTACAAGTATTGTTTTGGAACAAATTTTTGTTCTAATCTGGTGAGAAAAACGCACCTAAAACACAAATTCAATTTTTGGATATTATTAATCACCAAACAACTCGCCAAGAATGACACGATATTAGTAAAAATGTTAAATTCACGCCGTAAGGTAATATTTCGTAATTATCGTATGCCAATCAATGCTATTTAAGGTATTGTCGGTTGGCATTTGTATTGCGAGAAGGTTTTAAAGAGACTGTTCTTGCTGGTTTAGCTTTGCATGTTAATATTAAGTATATGCTGGTAAGAGTTAGATGAATTTTTCGTTGCCTTAAGGCCATAGGTACCTTTACCTTTGCTCTGTTTCGCGCTGCGCTGAAAAATATGCCCGTGTATTTTCCTTCTTGTTTGAATGATTGATTACATATAGATGGATTCACGGAGGGAGAAAATATTGTATAGAAGAAAATTGTTTCACTTTTTCTTGCCTCATATAAATACTTAAGTTCAAAGCGTATTTACATACTAAGGAAAGGTTCTGATTTTGTGATTGAGTTTTAAATAAAATTATTTTATCTAAATTTAAAAAAATAGACTATTGGCGAAAATATCGAATAATTTATCATTAATTATTCTGAATTTCTTAACAGTTTTCTTTATAAAATAATTTGGATTTTGCTATTCCTTTCATTTTTCGGGTAGTTACATTCATTTTTATATTTTATTATTTAATGTTATTTTACATCCTTAAATGATATTTTTTCAAATTTTTAAATTTTGGAATTTTACGAAAAATTTTATTAATTAAAATCTAATGAACATTTCTGTGTTCAGATTTGGAATATAATTACTCAGTATTTTCTGTAGTTACTGAAAAACAGAAAATGTAATCGGGTTATTTAAAAAGATTTTACTATTATTTTAATGCTTTATAGTGCAGTAAGTTGAAAATTTCATGTTATTTATTCGTTGAATTTTAATGTAGAAAAAATATTTCTTAATTTAGGAATCAAGTAATATATTTCTTAAGTTATTCATAAGATTTTGAACAAATCGTTTGATAAACTTCTAAACTAAAAAGTTTTTACTTTATTACTCTTTTTAGTCTCCCCTCCAAAAACATATGCTTTTCAGCTTTCAAAACAATTTCGCTTTTAAATGATACATTTATGTTTCATAGGTGTTTTTTAAATCTCTTTTACTCAAAAAGTAAAAATATAACTTATAACAATAGGTCATTTTTTTCTTCAAAACATTCATCCCGGACGCAGTTAATAAATAAAATTATTAAAAATTATATAATAGTATCAAAAATAGTTATATTACACATATTAATGAATCCTGAATTACGCACTAAATAAATTTATTATTTCTAATGAATCGAATTACATTCGATTGAATAACACACAAAAAGAAAGTTCCAAAAATGAATTTTTTAAATTAAAAAAACACAAATTGTGTTCATTTACTGAAAAAAAAATGCTTACAAAACTAAGTAAGTCGTTATAAGTTTTAAAATGCATTTCCATCAACTAAAATTAATAAAGATTAGAATTCAGTCATAATAAAAAATTTAACGAAGAGATACACATTTGACATAAAGGAAATTGATCAGGTTTCAGTTAAAATTAATCATTATTAAAATGCCATTAAATGGCTATTTAAAATCTTGAAAAGATGCAAACTTTAATTTTGCGAATGACATGAAAGATGTTTAATTCCTATTTTTAAAGTTGGTTTTCTAAAACATTCTGCTAAAGACTTTATACTATTTCTTTAGGGTTAAGGCAGAAAATACAAATTCCAAATCTATCATGGAATTTATAAGAGAAAAACCAATGGGAGTGATCCTCATGAAACTTTTTCGCATACTATCTAGTAAAGATATTATCCCCTTTTCTCCGCATAAAACATATACCGAATTTCATCAATTTAAGTCATTGAGTTTATGATTTATTGTGCTTACAGTCATACGAAAGCAGATCGATAGACGGTAATCCATTTTGACAGATTTGGTTCAAAATTTGGTAAGTATTTATATTTTAGATGCTAACACTTTGTGTTTTGCCGGCGTCCTGGCCTAGGAGGAGCGCGTCTTCCCCGTGATCTAGGTGTTCCGGGTTCGAGTCCTGGTTCGGGCATGGTTGTTCTCCACCCTGTGTTCTCTCTGTGAGGTCCGTGAATGAGCCCCCCTGTAAAAAGGGGTTGTGCAAGCGAGTGTGTGGGTGCTATCTTCATTTGAGCTAGAAGTCAGACCTCTGCCCTCGGGTACTCAGGGGTCTTTACCCTCAGTAGCTACTGCGCAAAAATTTGGCTTAAAACAGTCACACGACAAATAAAAAAAACTTGCGTTAAAAAATGGCTCACAGAAATGAAATTGAAATCGTTGAATAGGTAAGATTTCAAATTTTAAGATAACGTGAAAATGTCTTTTGGAATAATTTTTGTACGAAGTTACCAATGGGAAATAGCAAAATGTTGACTAATTTCTTAAATCTTGAAGCCGCTGCTGGGCAACTACTTCTTTTGTTCGCGAACTGTATTTTCTTGCTTACATCTGAGCAATTGTTATATGTTTGTTTCTCTAAGGAAACATTAATTTAAAGCTATTAAAAACGTTAAAAAGTATTCTAAAGTCTTTTCGTTGTATAATTAAGATGCAAAATTATATTTCCTTATTTCAAAACTGTCTGTTATAATTTTAAAAAAATAACAAATTAATCAATAGCTGTAGACAATGAAATTAGTTTTGTTGAAAATATAATGTTTTGAATTTTAAAAGGTTGCAAAAATATTTTTTTCGGAAAAAATTTCCATGGAAATTATTGGGAGATGAGGACAAAATTTTACATCTAATAATTAAATATCATTTAATTTTTTATTTTGAAAAGTATAAAATATTCTTTCATATATCTTAGATAATAAATGTGCAAAAGTTTACTGTAATCGGTCGAGTTGTTTAAGAAGATATGTGAAACATAAATAGTCACAATAGCGCTTATTAAGATAAGGATTGTTTATAAAGAATGATAAAACATTCTCTTTTGAGAAATAATAAATTGGTATTGCGCATATAGATCTATTTCTCTTTCTAAGTTAAATTATATTTACAATTTCTTTACGATGTGCCTCAGTTTTCCAGGTAATAGTCTGAAATCATTATAGGTATTAAATAATTTTGTAGCATTGACAAATCGGTTAAAATGACAAGATATATCATAATAAAGATTCTTTACGAAGAGTGGCAACGCATTTTTATTTGAGAAATAATGTTATTGACGATGCACATTTTAGCCTATATTTAATTTTGATCGAAATTGCTTTAAAAAATCCACCTGAGATTTGTTTGTACCAACGATGAAATGATTACTTACAAGAAAACAGCTTCTTGGATCCAAGAAGATACAGAATGCCACTTCGAACAGCAATACAGCTTAGTATTCATTCGTTCGAAATTCGATTTTTCTTCCCGACCAGTTCCTCCTTAAAAATGACACATCAATCTATTTTCCTTTTTCCGGACAAAAAAATTTTCCGTAGGGAGAATTTCTCCCGTTTAGAACGGTGGCACTTTATCATTTCGAACGTTTCGGTTTTATCGTTTGCAACGCGGGAGAAAACGAAAACCATTTGCTGTTTGCTATCCCGCGATGACATCATCCTAATCATTTTATTAAATAAGTAATTTTCGTCTGCTACATCTATTTCATCTCCCCTCCCCGGGGTAGGGCAGACGGAGGCGGGGGGTTGTTCGAAAAAAAGTAAATAAAAACTATATTCACTGACTGAGTTTGTCCACTCTCTCTCAGCTTTCTCTTCGAATGCGATGACGTCACAATCTCACTGTTGCCAGATGAGAATGTGCGAGCTGCTGCCAGTCTTCCACAAGCGATCGTAGAGCGAGGAAGAGAGAAAGTTTATCGCCTGCACAGCTGCTGCTGAGTTCGGTTGTTTTGTTCTGTGAGCTGTTTAATAATTTCTTTTTTACCCGCCGTTTTACGTGTGGAGTTGTTTCTGTTCTGACCGACCTTCGAAATTCTATTTTATAAATTTTAAGCGTATTTTCTTCGCTTAATTTGACAGGAATTTTCTGCCTAATTGTTACTTTAATTTTTTTGTCTAAACAATTTGTTTTGGTGCCTGTATTTGTAAAGTTAAGCGAAAGTGAGGAAAACTTAGTTCCGTTTCCTGTTTTGCTTTACTTGAAGAGAAGCTAATTTACTGGAAATGAGGTAAGAAACATGCCAGTCCTTTCCTTTATTAACAAATATGTGCATTTTCTTTCGACACTTGGGAATAATTTCTAAAACATTTTTTTCCCCAAGATAAGTTTTTAAACAAAAACAAAGCATCAGCTGATGTCAACGTCGAAATTTTAAGATGAATGGGAAAAAGAATAATTTCTTATTTATAATAATTTTGAAGCAAAAGTTAAATTTAAATAAAGTTTATGCTAAAAATTAATAAAAAATATTAAAAATTTGTTTCTTCAGTTTATAAAAAAAAGAAAAGTTATGAAAGCAATCAAATGAAGTCTATGTTTAAAATTTTAAATATTGAAGAAAAAAATTCCACGCTTTCTTGAATAAAAAGTAAGGCACTTAATAACATTTAAACAGGAATCATATTTTGAAACTGAGGATATTTTAAACATTTATGGGAAATTTGAGAGTGAGAAAATAACACACAATAAGATATTTTAACTAAGAGAAATTTTGTGTTTTAGAATCAATTTTGCTTTATTGTAAAAATTTTATATTAAACAAACAAACAAAAAAAGAACGAAAGAAATTTATTATTTATATTTGAAAAACATAAAAAAACTGATTTAAGGCTTTAGTTTCATAAATCAAAAAAAGAAATGCTTTATTAGAATTCATACATTTAAAAAAACTTCCTCGAATTTTTTTGGTCTTCAATATTTAAAAACATTATGATATAGACATGTTTAAATTCATTTAGTTCAGATTTAAGAAAATTTTAGAATAATCTCCTCTTTATTTTCTTCCTTTTTTTATCGAAGAAAGCGAGGAGTTAAAGATGAAAATAAGAATTATATAAAGATGAATAACTTCGGAAAATTTTTTATAAATTAAAGAATAATTTAAAAAAAAAGTCATGTATGACAGCTTGTAAATTTTTCTGCTTCATAATAAGTTTAATAACTAATAAGTTTTATTAATTCATTTAATAAATTCGTCGTATAAGGTTAAAAGAAATCGTTTTATTTTCAGCGTAGAAACAAGAATACGAATTGGAACAATAAAAGTGAACTTCAAATACTTTTATGAAAAATGTTTTCATTCTTCACAAAAAAATATGATAGCCAATAAAATGAAAACAAAACAAGTTTTAATAAGATAACTTATTTTGAATAAAAAGAGATTTATTAATTTAAATTATAGATAGTATTAACTTAAAAGTAAAACAAAACGGACTTGTTATTATACATGTCAAAATTCAAATTCAAATTTCTCAAAAGAATTTGATTAAGTTTTTTGTCCTGCATAAAAACAGTTATTAATTCGCAAATTTTTAAAAGTTTATTTGAACTCAATAATTACAGATTTATTAGTTGTTTTCTTAAATTTTGAAAATGTATTTTAGTTTTGAACTTTGAGAATGAGTTTTAGCTTAAAAGAAAAATCATGAAAGAGAAAATGCAAAAACAAATACACATATTTTTCCTTTTCTTACGGTCGGTTTCATTCTTTGGAGGTAAAATACGGTTGTTATTATTTGACTTCTAGACTTCACAACGCGATCAAAGATTTTCATGTGATTAATTCAACCTTGCCTGTCATTTAAACAGATGAAAAGAATCCGAGATATACTCCTAGTAATTTTTATGAAAATTATTTCTTTCTTAATCTAGATATTGCAATGAAAATTCTTTTTAATTCTCGAAATTTTATTTTCATTCTTTTGTTTGCGCATGTCTTAAAGTCGTATATTGTTCAAGGTAAAAATGAAGAAAAAGATCGAAAATAAAGAGTTTATCAAATTATTAGATAATTAATTGTTATCTCCTGTGTTTTTGGAATATTTTGAAAATCTAAATACAATATTTAATTATAATGCTCCACCAATTTTTTGATTAGCGATTGTTTCTTCTCTATATTTATTTTTCGTAACATGTGAATTTTAAATTATTGAATGTTTTTATATTTTGCAAGTGCATAATTACGCTTTTCATAAAAAAAGACATTTTATTACGTATATTTAATAAAGGAATGTCAGAATTTTTAATAATAATATTTCTTTTTTTGCATCTGCAATTTTAGAAAAAATTACAATGAAAACATATTAGATAACAATAGAAAAGTATTTATTCACATAATTGCTTTTCTTTTGTTTCATACAAGCTAAAAAAATGAATAACTACAGTATTATCATAAACATTTTGTGGAATTTACATTCAAAAGTTTCCGAGAATTATATTTGAAATCAAATACTAATCGTAATTCTTCTTTCCTTTTTTATCATAAAAATAGAAGATATTAAATTGAATATATAAAATATATTTCAAAACAATAGTTTAACTCGTTTTAATAAATATGTATTAAATTCCAGTATTTTATATAGAACTGTTGCTGCAACCCTAATTTTTGGGTAGATTCCTATAGGAAGACTATCTATTGCAATGGTTCTCATGACAAGACTTTGGGGGAAATTTCTTCAATTCTTCAGCGATCTTAGTCCCTTATAACGTCTAAAGCTTCGATCATATTATCTTGTGAAAAGAATAACTAGAGAAATCTTTTTTGGAATTCAATTGGCTTAAAATATGTTGATAGAAATGTAAAAATCTTGGACGAGTTCTTCTAAGTCAAAGGGAGTGGAAATTTTCATTTCGCTATATCTTTCTTAATATTGAAGATAGAAATAAAAATCCAAATAGCCAAATGAGCACCTCATTAAGACAAACAACTTTTGTATTTAAAATTTTTTGACGACTGCAATTGCTTCAAAGTTAGAGGCTGAAAAGTGATTTTCAAGCCCTAATATTGACTGTTTTTCTAACATCAACGACTTATGTTACCTGATAGCAACTCACATGTAAAGAATTAATCAATCTTTGCCTTTGAGCTTGCGAGAGGAATTTTATTTTTTAATTCACATATTCATCTCTATCTTTATATAGTCACTTTAAAAATAAATTCCTGTTGTTTTTAATTTGACTATTAATTGGGCATTCATAGCTATCCATTTTTAACCAGTTCAAGCAGTTCTAAAATATGGATACGAGGTTTGTTTGAAAATTAAAATCACTGCATTTTCATCAAAACGTCAAAATTTCGGTAAGGATCGACGCCTTCCCCGCTGATAATTACGCTCTCGAACATTCTATTTGCTGTTTTTCAAGAATCAGTCGGAAACAAAGTAAGATTTTTTTTTTTCAAAAATTTTCCTTTTTTTTACCACTTTTTTAATCAAATGAATGTGATTATGAAATCGACGAATAATACTTCTAGTAAAGAACTGACTTTTGGTTTGTGAATTCTGTTTGATTGAAAAGTATATAAAGACTTTTTTTCGTTTACTCTTAAGACGACTTTAAAGATATTTTTCAACAAAGTTGAATTTTTTCAAAAAACTTATGCAAACACCGACCTGTAATTTTTATCAGCTATTTCTTTCTGGTTACATATACTTAACTGGATTACAAAAACTTTTGCTAAATTTTTAGAAATGAAAAAATGAAAAAAAATGAAAAACAATTTTCAATGATTTGAAAAAAGAATTTTCAATTTTCAAGAAAATAAAGAAAGAATGAAAATGTGCTATTTCATTTTACACTTTAAAATTTAATCTGGTTCTAATTTAGCTGTCATAACTTTTACAGCTTATTTTATAGTTATTTTTAATATCTATAAATATTTAAACTTTTCTTCTCAGATTAGTGACTTTTTAATTTAACTCAAAAAGTCAGAAATTCCACTTCCATCCTCTTTCCCTCCCTCTATCCGGTACCACATTCGAGTGCAAATTAAATGCCTGTTTAGAAACAACTCAAAACTGAAGTCATTTCAAATTGCTGTTATGTATTTATTTTCAGCATTTCGATAGTTCTCATAACAGTTCGGCTGGGCTAATCTAATGGAGCGATTACGTTCCTCTGATTTATTGAACCACACATTTTGCAAGGGAGTATGCATGAAAACATTGGCAGCAATATTGTTTTAGTTTATGCGCAAGTCTAATAGGCATTTTTCTTTATGGTTTAAAGAAGATTGCTAAGAAAAATTTTTGTAATCGCCTCCCCCCCCCCGCCCCCCACTCCAAAAATCGACGTCGAGATATAAAGAATCCTGACATTATAGATCTTCCTAAGAGCGGGAAAAAAATAATTTGTGAAATTGAAATCCGTTGGCCAATCTATCTATTTGAGAATGCAACACTTCTTAAATGCAACAAGAAAGATAAAATTTGATACAATTTATACCAAAATTGCATGTTTTCGTCTAATTTTAGATGAAATCTGTTAAAACGATATCAATATCTCAAAATAGCAAAGAAGTTGGTATTTTGAGATAACAATTTCATAGATAGCAAATTCCATAGATGAGATTCAGTCAAATTGAGATAGCAACTTCTATAGATGAGATTCTACACTTTGTTTCATCGCACTTTTATATGTGTATGAACTTATGAAACAATTCTGTAAGGACTTGAACTGCCTCTCCTTCTTATAGTTACTCAGTATTGTGTGGACGTTGTTGCTCAAAAACTCATCAAACTAGATTAATGCAATTAGAGTTGAATACTAACATCAAAATTGTATGTATGTATCACATTTTGAACTCACTCAGTCAAAAGTAAAAGACAAAAATGCATATTTGATGCAAGATAGATATTCAAATGCATATTCCATTCAAGATAAAATAAAGTATCTTTGAAATTTTTGAATAATAGAATCATAGCTAACTCCACTGACTCTCTTGAAGGCATGGAAAAATCTTGGAGACCGGACGATACGGCAGCATTGACGGGAACAAAAGTTGAATCTTAAGGATCATCACCGGTCACAATGCAATCTCACCTGTTACCGTCATCGTTAGGAGGTAGTCACTCCACATCATTTTTATACCCATTGGACGATGACTATTAACCACCATACCGGAAGAGTCTCACCTCCGTATTTGAGGGATTACCATCCCCAGAATATTGTCATGTTTCAAATTCGATTGCAGATCATAAAGGCCTTTCCACCCATCATTTGGCTACATATTTCAAGCCAAAAGTCTTAGCAAACTTTATATTTGATTGCTAAAAATGCATTAGAAAGATGTATAGCTTTTTAAAAATCCTTTTAGTTTGAAATGACTTTTAAATTTGAATTTTGTATAAGCGGCATTTTGAAATGCGTACTCTGGAAGGTTGCTAGCTCCAATTAAATATTTTGCTATTTCAGTTTGCAGTAAAATTACTTTTTCAAAAATTGTTTATATATATATTAAATTAAAATCAATAGAAGCATGTGGCAAAAGGTAAAATGAAATATCTAAACTTGCACTGTCTAAGGGTTTCATGAGGTTCAATTCAACCCCGGTTTTTAAAAAGTAATTGAATTAAAAAAAATCGAAAGTCTTTTTTAATGGATTTTATTTTCCGTGATTTTCGTAACTATTATAGGTTTATAATCATTTTAGCTGGTTTGAATAGTTTAAATTTCATCGCAAAGAAGTTCAGACATAGGAAATTGATTAGAACTTACGTCTAATCGGTGCAGAAAAATAAATTGCCATTAATGGTAACGATTCAAGTTTGAAATCAAATCGGAAGATTAAAAAAAGATTTTTTTCCCTATTTTATTTGAAAAGAAGGAATGAAAGATAAAAGAACAGCATTTATCCATCATTTTTGTTTCAAAAATATTCCCCATAAACAGTATCAAGATAAATATAGTACTTAAAATGCACTAATCTATTAGAAAAAACAAAAACCATTAGAATGTCTTAAAAAATTAAAACTTTATTATATACACAAAATTATTATAAAACTTTATTATACACACTTTATTTATCTACATATGGCATTCTGTCTTTTATTTTTATTCCAAAAATCAGACACATTCAAAAATTATTCGCATTTAAGATTTCAAACTTATTCTATTTTAAAAAAAATATTATATTCGAATTATTTTACTTAAAAATTAAAAAAAAATTTTTTTTTTCAGAAAAATTTATGTACGAACTATTGGTCAAAGTTGAATTCTCTCTTTTCCAAATATATAAAAAAAAAGGTCATAATATTGAAGGGTTACGCGTTCAGTACCGATTTAACTGCTGAAATTCAGCAGTTTAAGGGCGCCTGATTTGTTAAATGGCTCATTGCCCATTGTCTTCCTACTGATGCTAAACTGGAATTCAGAAATACGAGGTCCATCCCAAGATAACCCTCGTGTTACTTTCGAACGGTACATGTTTATAGCTACAACTAAAAAAAGTAAACTCATGATGTAGTGTTGAAATTTGGATAAGGTGGTACCAAAAATTAAAAATGCACATAATTAGTTCTGTTTTTTCTCTTTCGATTATTAGATAATTTTTGTCTTTATTTTTGATTTTGATTTTTACTTTCTAATTTAAATGACCGCCCAGGCTCTTCGTATAAACATTATTATTCTGGTGGCCAAATAGGAGTTCCTTCTAGCCAGTCCGAAGACAGTAAGCATTAAATTGAATGAAGGCAGTACAGGCATTAATGTTAAGTCCTAGTGGTCATCACCGGTTGCGATGCAA
>JAPMOR010084811.1:128164-146947 GCA_026543865.1 Argiope aurantia
TCTAAAAGAATTCTGAATATAGATTGCTATAAACACGTCCAAGAAATAAACCAAAATTAAATTCCGGATTTTTTTGAGAAATTTTAAAAAAAAAAAAAAAACAACAACCATAGACAACTGTATACATTTAATTAAATGAGCTTTGTAAATTACGTAGTCTATGAAATTTATTTTCATTAAACCGAATTATCAAAATATATTTTTCTCAAAATGTAGCTAAAAATGTATTTATTCCTCTACCAAGAAATTCACTCAAGAAATTTCGCGAACGTTTATATTAGCGGAATCATCAGGCGCGGTGACTTAATTATTTTTTTTTCATTTCGTTTATCATTACTGATGACCTTTTTTCGTTTCTTAGAACAAAAGTACTTAACAAAAAGAGATATACAGTTCCGAGAAGATAGTAAAACTGTTTCTTATCCTTGATGGAAAAAAAAGAAGCGTTGAAATTTTTCAGGAAACTCTTTCAAAAATGTAAACCATATGGTTGTAGGGAAAAAGGACTTAATTTAGCAAATGCGTCTGTCATTGGCGGCTTTCTTATGTAAGAACTTATGCAACGCCGTTCTAGAAATGAGTTATGTTCAAAAAAATTAGCATGTTTCGTGTCAAGCTTTTTAAATAACACGGAGTTATATAAATACAGTTTCCTAGGAAGAGTTTTACAGTATATCCATGTCAAAACAAAAAGAATTTCGACATTTCAAAAAGACCTTTTGGTTACAATGTGACAATTTTATTTGTAACAAATAAATGACTATATGAAATTTTTTTGGTAAATTAATTTTGTTCTACATTTGTATATCTAAATACGTGTAAATCTTAAAGATATTCTAGTAAATTTAGTTTAAAAAAATCAATTTTGCTGGCATATGGTTAAGAATATACGCGAAAAATTTTGCGCATTTACGAAAAATGGATGAAAACCACATTAAATTTTTAGGTATACGAGATGAATTTACTCTGGAAGAATTTTTTAAAAAATACTGTAAGATGCGTATAATTTTCAATCTTTACATTAAATAGATTGAAAATACATCTGTAAACATCTATTAGATAACCGTATACTAACTAAAATCCAAAATAATTTTAAAAATTGGAAAGATATATTTTTAAAATTAAAAATTAAGTGTAACGCAAAATTCTTTTGGTTAAGAACATGAAATAATATGTTCAAAAATCCGCAAATAACTGAAGAAAATGATTGTGTAGTTTCTCAGTTAAGGAGTAAGCTGTGATTCTAGACAAATTTTAAATTTTGGGATTCTACTGTTAAATATTGTGAAATTTTCATATGTTTTCTGCAGTGGGAAACGTTAAAACAATTACAAAATATTTCTAAATGGATATATTGCAGTTCAAGAAAGAACTTCAAAACATGTTTATCTTTATATCAAATTTAAACTAAAATTGTTCTTTAGATTTTAATTAATTAGGTTTTTAGTAAAAAGAATTTTACCAAAATTTAGAATTTGATAAATCAGTATTAAAATGTATATTATGCAAATATGAAAGTTAATGTAATTGCCCAATGAATGAATTAAAAAAAATCCAGATGATTTTATAAAAGAAAACTATTCAAAACTGAAAATATAGAAATAAAAACAATATTGAAATAAAAACAATCTTCAAAATTCACATTTTCAACGTAGTTATCTACATCGATAACGAAGAAAATTATGGTACTATATTTATAGCAACTTCCAAAAATAAATGGAGTTTCAAATTTTGAAAGTTTTTATCATTAAAATATGTAAAATATTTATGTTAAAATTCCGAAATAAGCAAATTATTTTGCAATTGCAGATAGTTAATGAGGGATAAAAAGACGGAAATGAAAAGCAAGATTCTTTGCATATATTTTATGAGCAATGCTTTCTGTGAGCAACAGAAATTATTTATGCATATAAATTTTAAGAAATGAAGAACCTGGGAAAAGATTCGCTAAAACAAAAAATTCCATTTCCAAGGAACACTACAACATCAACTACCAAGTACGGAGATTGAAATACCAGGACATAAACTTCGTTTCTTTAACTATTTATGAAAATAATGCGACGTCTAGCATAATAACTCATATTTTTGTGCGATATAATCTCACCTCACGCATTTAAATATACAGACCCTTAATTACAATGCACGTATTTGACAAAAAGAAGCAGCAGCATAATATAGAGAACTGATGAACTGCTTTCACTGGGAAAAGTTTTGTTGTTGCTCAAAATATTTGCCTTGACTTTTAAAATGAACTTTAAAAGAATTTATAGAAAGGCACTTTTGATAGTATACCAAAAGAATATATCCTTTTATTTTAATTTTTTTAACTTTTAGTACTATTTTATATTTAGTGTACTATTCATTCATTAATATAATAATTAATGAATACGTCATTTTTTGGGTTACATGATAAATTAAACATATTAATCTATAAACATATAATTAAGTTATGAAAATGCCTATTGTTATTGAGAATGGATAATTGTACATGATTTCAGAACTTTAGAATTGCCCGAAGTGTGTGAAAAAAGTCTATGAAACTATTCTATGATGAAAAATTCAGTAATTAATTCAACGAAGAATTCAATCAGACATGGAAAATAAGTCAAATTAAATGAAACGGTGGAAAAATATCTTAAATGGGCGGGCCTTTCTTTAACTTATTTGATTGCGCGCACGCGCTTATGTACTTTTCCTTCCTATCAACCCTTTGGGTAACAACTTAATTTTTCAGTTAAGGAATCCTTCATACAGAGTCCTAAATGACGGTAGAAGGAAAATGTAATTTGAAATATCGCTCTACACAAAAAAATTAGATTAATTACTTGAAGCAAGTGATGATTCAATGAGACAGTCGTTAAAAATTCAGAAAGTGGGAAAAGCAGCTAATATACACTTTTTCCCTCGTGCATAAAACAGATTAACCACTGCAATAGAATTCATTCACAAAAATGAAAAGAATAATTAAAGGTTTTGCGGTCATATCTGAAGGGATGTTCCTATCCCAGTTAAAAATTTCGAACGAGATAAATTTCATTAAAGTGCTTAGAGATTGGAAATATATTTAATTTTGGAGCCGTATTAAGAACTTGTTTCTCAATTTTGACACAAATAAATTTATTTTTGTAAAAAAAATATAATGTCCTAAATTTTCTTCTTTAAAATATTTTACTTAATTTTTGAATAAAACTAAATTATATTTAATTTAACCAATATTTTTAATTAATTTTAGTTAACTCTTAATTTTCCTATTTTTTTTAGCCGTACATGGATTTAATGACATTAAACTTTTTTGTTTACTAGTGTGACTCTTGAAATGTAAGGATTCACTAATTTTATTACAGTTACAAAACTTAATAAAAAAAACCCACTGATAAGCTTACGCTAATTAAATCTACCCCTGTATTCAGTTGTTTAAAATTTGTATGTACACTGTATTTGTAGATTTCAGGTATCATGCAGATGAAAGAAACGATGTCGAACTATGCTTTACTTTAGCTATAATTATGTTTTGTTTCGAATGGACATTTTGGAACCGAACTAACTATTTTGAATCGTAATTTACAAGGTCGACACTCGTACTTGCAACTCCCTCTGAATTTCGTGATATCAAATCCGGAAATCATATGGAGTCAACAATTTTAACGGTTACCAGGTCCGTTTACTCTATGGTTCTTCAAGGGAACCGTGTTTTGAACCTGGACCCCACCCGAGTTCTTACCACAAAGGTGCCAAATACAGATGAATAAATCCCTTGAAAATATACATAAATATTCACAATTATTTTGTTTAGTACAGTTACACACAGTTCAATTCACGGTTAGTTATTCACAGGAATTATATGTATATTTTCAAGAAATTCATGGAATTGTATTTTTCAGTGAAGTTATTTTTATAGGATTCATTACTCAATATCATGCATCGAACAAAGATAAGCAAAGACTATCTTTTGCATAGCAAAGCAATAATCTATAAAGTAATCTATAAAGATGCTTTAAATGGAATAAAGAAAAATAAGCTTCAAAATCTATTCCACATTTTTAACAATTGCTCTCGATTTGACAATTTATTTGTTTTTATAATGAATTTGTAAAGCTACAAAGAGATTTTGCTGCTATATTCTATATTTTTCAACCGAAATTGTTAAAGAGTAAGTTAAAAGTCGGTTATTCAAAATTATTCTATACTATATCAATAAAATGGTGGTAATAAACACTATTCTAAATTTTTTTTTGTTCATATTATTATGAATTTGTATTGTTACTTCACTGCACAATTGGTTTCTTAGTAAGGAAGATAGTTTCATTGTTAACTCTAACTGCTGCTGAATGGATGCCGAGTTATTGACCTCTCACCTTGGCGACAAACTAGGCGACTTTGGTGATAAAATTGCAAGTTCTTGAAACTGTTGGAATTTCAATAGTATGACGCTTAGGAACAAAGGTACTATATCCTTCTAGAAGCTTTTTTTGTCCCTGGCATAAAAGCTAAAAAAGACAAGAGAGCTACTGACTACAAGAATTCAGCTGTAGTCAGTAGACGAATCGATAAAATGTAATGACTTAAGTGCATTCATTCTTTGGAGTACTGTCTGAGCACTTTGCGCTATTACGGTTATTTAATAGCGATCTGATGCATTTGTGTACCGCTTACTGCATGTGCTGTTCTTGTATGTGCTTCGGTTGTATCATGTTGAATAAAACGTCATTATTTGTTATAACCTGTTTGACATCTTCGCACGACTACCTACCAGATTATAGATTTTTTCATAACAATATAGACTAATCATTGTCGAATATCTCCTTGCCAACTTCATTCGTTGAACGCTTTACTAGATTACACTGCACTCTCTCTTAACGAGTCTTCTCCTCCCTCTCCCAAACCTCATTTAGTGAAATGTCAACACAAATGGCATACTATATTTGCATCGTGCGAAATATTTGGCCCTAGAGAACATCAGTACGTTTTCGATATTCAACCTCTCAAAACAAGGTCTTGTTAATTCCGAACGATTTTTCGAATTGGTGATAGGATTTTGGAATGCCCCTACTCCATTAGCGTGATTTGGAGCAATCATAAATGTTCTGAGGAGACCCCAATTCATTGGTTATTTCCATCTTAGAAGATTGATGGGAAAATTAACGTCGAATAATGTGATATTTCTTGAACAGAAAGAATTACAGAACATCAGATATAAATTGAGTTTTACTTACAATAAAGATGAATGTATCTCTTTCCTTCTTTCTCCCTCCCTCCCTCCCTCTCTCTCTCTGTGTTTACACCAGACCATTTGATCTATAGTTACCAAACGTGGCATATACTGTTGTTTTAAATGTATAAATATATTGAAGTATGAATGTGCAACTAATAATTATTTTTTGAAATTTTGCTTAGAATTTTAATTAATTAATAATTAAAGAAAATTGTATCGTCTTTCCGAAATATTTCCGAAATTATTACTTTAATTAAAAGGATTATTACTAAATAGTATTGATATATCCCAAAATTCAAAAATTTTCCTTCAAATTATACGATTTAATTTGCCGTATAATTTTTTCCATTTTGAAATAATTCTTTTAAAGTATATTTCAAGTATCTTTCCCAATAATATATTTCAATGCTGAAATGGAAATTCTTAATTGTTTTTTATTTCCTGTTTATATTTTATTCTGTCTTTTATTGCATTATTCATGGATCCAGATATATCTGGAAAAGAGAAGAAAGAAAATTAACCTATCCATTGCGTACATGAAAATTGTGATCAAGATATGGAGATTTGGCTTAATTTCAAGTGTTGAGTAAGTTACAGTATAACATGTTTTTAATAGAATTTTTAATTCCGTCGTACTTACAATGAATACTTTATTTCTAACTGTAGCAATGTCGGAAACTTTTTAAATGGCGCCTGTTTTTTAAACTCTTTCCTGTGATATAATTAGATGCATGTAGACACATAATTCGAGAAAGTCATTGCACAGAATGTCGTAAGACTTCTAAAATATGCTAGTTTTATGTGTATCAACATTTTAAGTTTATAAATACTCTGCTGGCAAATCAATATTTAATTGAAATTTTTAGTAACCATCAATCCTGGCGAATCAATTGTTCGCCAAAAGCCCCTGGTCTGAAATAAATGATCAGATTGCACTGTTTGTGATACATTTTATAACGGGTGGCACAGTAACTTCAAGTTAACAGAATATGTTTTTTTTCTAATCTCAGTAGAAATATTGTCACGTAGATACTTTAGTATAGAACTCAATGACACACACAAGAGGTAGAGCTAAACCAATTTATTAACTGAACTCAGAACTGAGAATACAGTAACTGACAAATCCTTTGCTTTTATATAAGCAGAGAAAGTTCCAGAATACTCTTCTGGAGACAGTAAGAACAGTCCAGAACACTTGTCTGGTAAACTAAAGAATTGTCCAGTATCTTCTGGAACATGAAATAAAGGAAAACATAAAATCAAGGAATTAAGTATTTACATACACCATTAATCTCAGTGTCTCTAGCGGGATTCGAACCCAGGTCTCTTGATCACAAGACCAGTGCCATGACCATTCGGCCATGGAGATTCGGCAGTCTTTCTTCAATGCGGCAATATACATTCTTTCAAAGTTTCGGACTTTTTTTTTTTTTTTTCCCCGTGTTTGTGTTTTCCTCGTTATTTCATTCTATGGCCAAAGGCGTATCCTCAAGGGTGGTATGGAGCCAGTGCTTCAATAAACTATAATAAAGTATCACGATCGAACAATTTAGATTGAGAAATTTTGGATTTTAAAGGACAGCGGCGAAAAGCATTATTTTCTTAAAATAAAGCCGTTTCGCGAAACTACTTCCTTTAATCGTTTTTCGAGAAGACTTTATCTTGCCCCAAGGAACCTCGTTAAGCACTTTATTATTACATAGTTTTAACTTGGGATAAATAAATTTACTCCAGCCGTCGTAAAATTTAAAAGTTATTGACTAAGGAAATGTTCTTGTTATGAGAGTTAAAGGTAACGGAGAACGTTTTGTTGCACTTAAAATAATGTTTAGTAACAATAATGATGGAAAACAAATTCAGTTAACAGGATATTTGATTCAGTAAAGGAAAATTTATTGTTCGATAAATATGTCGTTTGGATAACTGGCGAAAATTTTATATCCCATCTCTGTCTCTATTAATAAAAGAGATTAATGAAAAGGTCTGTGTATTAGCTCTCTACTGATCAGATTTTTTGAATTAGAGCTACCAAACTTATTTATGCAAGAGTGAGAGTGTGCGCTTCAGAAGAATTCGTATAAAATTTTAATGAATCAAGAATTAAGCAAAACACTTTCATTTTTATCAATGTAAAAAGCATTAATTGTAAGGCTATAAAGAAAATAGCATCAAAACTACTAAAATAGCTAATTCTAAAACAAAACAAAAAAAAATCTAAATTAGATTAGAATGTTTTTGTTTCTTACGAGTGTTGTGTTGTAGGAAATGGATTTATGAGTATTTTTAATAACTGCATTTTTAATTTTTTGTATAACGAAATGTAATAAAAAAATCCTTTATGTAATCATTAAATATATCAAATTTGAAATTTTGATGATCTCCATGTTTTAAGCTATCCCAAGTTCGAAATACATATTTTTGGAATTATGTCTGTCTGTTTGTATTTCAACCCGACAACTCAAGAAAACTTTGAACTAGACAGGTAAAATTCGGTATATGGTCTTTATATCAATATTGTAGATTGTATTATATCGATATTGTAGTAATTTTGAACGAAATCCATTTAGAGGAAACATGTCTGCCTGTTCGAATTTATTTTTTTGCCGCACAAAATGTATTAAGATTGGATGATAGGTATGATTTGGTACGCACATTCAGAAATGTAAAGCGTAAAATCCATATCACATGCAGCTAAATGGTTGATAGAAGATCTGTCTTTACTTTCACTTGCATGTAAACTCGTTAACTCAGAAATGCAATGAACTAGATAAATGGAATTTGGTATGTGAAGTTTTTATTAAAATTTAGCTTCTGTATTAAATTTTGGTTTCAGTTGGTTGCAAAATCTTGATACAAAGGTGCATATTTTGGTTTCTTTACTAAACGACGAAACGCAATTTTCATGTGCGGGTTTCTGATAGTAAAAATGTGAAAACACTCTTTGCTTTCTTGGTCTTCCCTAAGGTCCACATTTTATGTTGGGAGGTAAGGGGGTAATAACATTTCTATTACGGAGAATACGTGAAAGTTTCGGCAGCCCCTCTTGTTATCTATGGATTGTTATTTCATTTTTTTTAAAATAAAATGCAAGTTCATTAAATGACGTTAAAGATTCTTTTTGCCTTTTTAGTTCCTGTTTCTATGCATAGTGCTGTTCCTTTGTTCGAATCGTACCTTTTCCAACATTTTATGCGGGTAGAGGGCGAAGACATACTTATTAAAGAGAATGTAAGAAGGTTTTTGATAATTCCTCTCGCTCTCTAAGGATTGTTATTTCCTTCTTTTTTTAAAAAATAAAATTTAAGTTCATTAAATGACGTTTAAGATTCTTTTTACCTTTTCGGTCTCTGTTTCTCTACGTAATGACGTTCTGCTTAATACTGCTCCTTTGTTCGAATCAGTATCTTTTGTTTGACATTCACCCAAAATTTCCATCTATTCTTTAAGTGGATTTTAATTCACTAGCAAATAATTCTGCTTTCTATCTTGAAACAGAGAGTTTTGTCGACTAATCGGTTTATCGAAATGTAATCCTTTAGAAGTGCGATAAATTGTTTTAACTGCAGGAAATACTTAATTAAATTCATCAGTGTGATGATGTTGTTATTTAAAATAATAATATTTGTTTTATTAAATGAAAGTATATATATGACTTACTTCTTTTAAAATATCGCTTTCAGTTTGTTATTGCATTAAATAAACTAGATTTTCTAGATATGCTGGATGTTGTTTCTATCTCTTTTATAATGGATATTATAACTAAGTTTTAACTAATATAATACTGAGTGTTAACTAATAATTAAAATAGCAAGCATGTTTGATGCTCATTAATTTTAAATGTGGTCTTCTGAGTTTGGAATTTCTGAGCTCTGTTGCCTCTTTTAGCTAGAATTGAAGCTTTATTTATTTATAAATTTGTGTAAATTGACTAGTTTTAAAATTTATTTATAGAGTCAATAATGGAATAAGATTATCATTATAACTGTTAGAAGATGTGTCTTTCTAAATGGGTTGTTATTCTGTTTAGTGGTATCTCAGAGATATGAGTGTTACTGATTGACTAACAAAAGTTGTATAAACAGAATACTTAAAAAATAAAAAAAATTATTATTAGGGAGCTTTAGGTATAAATATTTATAAAGTTTTGTTTCTTTGCAATGTGACCTTCTCTAACCATAATGTTCAGGGACACTTAAATCAGAATGAGTCACTAAAATCGGATTGAAAAAAATAATGATTCTCTAATAAAGAAGGTGCAATGCCAAAATCAATATTAAATTTGGAAAGAAAATATTGGCAATAACTTTACATTTTGCACATGATGGAAGAATATCATGAATTTATATAAATATAAAATAATAAAAATACAGACCTCAGCTAAATGATTTTTGATATTTATTCATGGTTTAGGTTTAGGGTTTCTTCCAAAGTGATTGATAAATCAGTCAATTTAAACTTTAAAAAAATGGAAAAATAACATAATTCTAGACTACAAAACTGATGTTGGGATTTTGCATTGGAAAAGGCGGATTATTTTTAACTCCTCCAGTGTTACAGAGGCTTGCATACACTGATTTAATTATTTATGAAAAAAATATTGAGTGAACTTTATTTTAATTTTTGTAAATTTTTTTCTTGAATTTCTCATTAATATAATAATCCAAACAATCAAAATGTCTTGCAATTGTATTGCTAATTTGTTTATTAATGTTTAATTTTTTGAGTTTCACACATGTTAATTTGGCGGCTTGGCATTGTTGGTATAGTTGGTGGTCAAGGGGAATTTTAGTAGATTTCTGCCAAATATTGATGTATAAATAAAATATCGTGTACAATCAAAAATACTATGAATTTTGATTTTCTTTATGCAGTAAAATATTTCAAATTCCATGGCGATTAATGTATAAGCAGTTGACTAGATCGTAGTTTTGTTTTTATCATTTAAATAGCAGAACTTAGAACTCCCACTTAGAACAAATTCCGCTATAATTTAAAAGGGGTTTGGAATTTTTTTCAAGCTTTCCAAATACTTTGAATTGAATTAAAATGCCTCTGAAATTAAAAGACAGGAATGCAGTGTAAAAATTACCAAAGAAAATAACAAGTTCAGATATAAAGCAACAGCAGGTAAAAAATAATATATGTAGGCAAAACATAAAAATACATGGCAAAACATACAAAATATAAAATAACACGAAAGTGGTTAAAAGGAAAATACAAAAGAATATAAAATTAACTTAATATGCATTTAACTTCAAAAAATATAAAACATCGCAAGAGGAATATATTATAAAATAAAATATGAAATATCATTAATAATGATAAATATTTATCAGATTGACCAATAATGAAATTTAATCAAAATAAGAAAAATGTTGATTGGCTTTCTAAACATTCATAAAAAGTTGATTGTTTTATTTATACGGCTAATAAAATTTTTTGTACTCTGATTATTGAAAGATTGTCTACAACCTTCTGAAACCAAACTAGTTGGAATTCCGATTTTGGTTGAATCATTTAACAAAATGTGAAGAAAAATATGCTTTCATATTTTGAACTTAAATTAATTTATTTAAAATCTTATTATTAATTAAAATTTTTCCCTATTGTTATTATTAATATTTTTGTAGCATTTTATCAACAGTTGCTATGGAAACATTCATTTTTTACTATCCTGACTATTTCTCATTTATTTAAAATTAAGAAAAACATGGATAAAAAAAATACTTAATTATGTTTCACTTCTGATGAGTTTCACGTTCCACATACTTTTAACATTTTCCTTAAACAATCTGTGAAATCCAAACTTATAGTTACACTGCTTGCAATTCCTTCACTTAACAGTGTGCTCTTTTTAAAGTTGCTGTCATAAGTTTTCTGACAGAAATTGCGCGAGTACGAAAGCTAGCACGTAAAAGACAGAAAAGGAAGTAAGAGGAAAAAAAAACGCAACTAAAGTTTTCAGAGTCAAGTCATCTATTAACGACGTTTTTCTGTTCTCCGTGGACCTGTCTCTTTAAGGGAGAGAAGAAAATAATAATAAAAAGAAAGAATGGAGGGGGACGCACACCAGGAATTTTTCTTTGTTGTCGGGGGACTGCGAGTTCATTTTCTATGTTTGAGACGAGAGCGGAAGATTTATCAAAAGCACACGACTCGACGTTTCACTTTCTTGTATGAGGGAGATGTGTTTCTTAGAGAAATAAGGGGGGGGGTGCTACTGAAAGTCCTAAATTAACACATAACATATTTTCAATTTGTTCTTTTTGTCTTCCAGAAAACCGATTACAAAAAGTTGGAAATCATTCCAAGCAGCTCTTTTAATATTCGTTAATATATGATCAAAATTTTAATTTGAGGATTGACAAAATTATTTTCTTTCGTCGTCATCTTATCTAACCTGAAGAGAGTTCGTTTGTGATATTTCAAATATCTCTCATGTTTCATTTATATTCTAGCCGTCTTTGGCGACCAGTTTGTTCGCCCAGATTGTTGATTGTTGTTAAGCGATTAATATGGAATACATATTTTTAAATTTCAGTTTATTTGACACGATTCAAAAGTATGAATTTAATTGAATCAAGTTACAAGAAATTATTGTGGATATAAATTAAAAGTATATATACTACGAAATATATGCAGAAGTGAAAATCTTATTTCGAAATGAATGCCCCAAAACTGCATTTTTTAAATTTTAATTTCATCATTGTCAAAAATACGCGACTGAATAATTTGATGTGTGATTTTGAATTTCATAACATTGAAAGCAGCATAGCGTTGAAAATTAATCTTGAAGATTTTAATAAAAGTAAAGAAAAAACTTTACAGAAATGAAATCAATATCATTAAAGGAATAATTTTTTTGAGTTTTAAGATTAGACTTTTTTTTGTGTGAATTTAATAGTTTGGGAAGATATAGCTATGTATTTCCATTAATAAGTCATACAGAGTATCCATCTATTGACGGTTAAGTGTATTTTCGTCCTGATTAAACTTTCTGCAATCTATTTTGTATTTCTTTTACATCTTTTGGCTTAATGAAGTGTATAATACATGCAGCATTTATAATGCAATGACTTTACTTAATTAGAGAAATGAATTAAGCACAGCTGTAAAAGTGCCGAATGAAGCAGTCTGAATGCTGGTGTATCGATATTTACATTTGAGTGTTGCCATTCTATAATCTATACTTATATAAAGCTCAATGTGTGTGTGTTGGCGCTTTGCAGGCCAGACCATTCAACCTACAGTTACCAAATTTGGTACATGTATATTTGGTACATGTATACTTGGAGGTAGTGAATGTGCACCTGAGGTCTCTTTTTTTGAATTTTTAATTAGAATTTTAATTATTAATTAAAAACTAACTTTAACGCCAAAAAAATCTTCCCTTTTCCCCACCGCCAAATGAGTAAGGCTTCAGTTTTTTTTTCCCAACAGTAATGAGGCTAGGCTTAAGATTTTTGGGCTGATTATTTCAAAGGATTCTGTTTATTTTCTTAATGTTTGATGCATTTAAAATTAAACATTGTTAATGAATCGATCTTTCAGATTTATTCTGAAGTACTTTTAAATTAAAATAAAACAGAATAAAGGAAATTAAAAATTTCTAATCTGCATAGCGTTACACCAACTGGAGTAGAAAATTCACGCATTTCCGTTACCATAATTGGCGTTCAAAATTCACGCATGCGCATTGTGTCCTGATTATTGACAACTATTTTCAACGGATACGGACTTGGTTTTGAAGGTTAATATGCTTTCGACAGATTATTTCAAACGATTCTGTTTATTTTTTTTTAGTGTTTGATGCATTTAAAACTAAACGTTGTTAATTAATCGATCTGTTCATGATGAATCTGAGAAAATTTTGTTGAAAACTTCTTGAGATATTATATAAAAATAGAAAAATATTTATTAGTGCCCATAAGGTTTAAATACTCAGAGACTCTGTTTTCAGTACCCATATTAAAAAAAATGCTTCGTTTCAGTAAAAAAAAAAAAAAAAAAAAAAAAAAAAAATTGCAGTTTAATTATTTTCACTTTAATTTAAAGCATAAATTCTACGGGAGCTAATAGAAAATTAGAGAGATACATATTACGTTATGGCTGAAGGCCTTTACAATATTATGAGAAAATTATATGTCTATTGAAATTTGAAGTTTTAGAATATTTTAATAAAGAAGCAATTAAAATGGGAGTTCTATAAAATATTTAATTATTAAAATTCTAACTTGCATTAAGATTGGTGAACCGGCTGGTCGCCAAAGGCTGCTAGTAAGTAATGAGAACGATTTCTGTACCACTTATGTTACCGTTTTATATATAGAGAGATTTTTGTTATCTTTGCGCTTTTATTTTTTAGTTATCCTAGTTTTAGTTATATTAGTAAAAATATCTTTATAAAATCCTATTAACTCTTATTAATGAAAGGCATGGAAGGAACCATTTTGCAAGTTTTTTTTGGTTAAATGTCAAACTGATGGCATCTTCTTAGAGTAAGTAGACTATTAACAATTAAATTGATTGCACAGTATTTTGGTTCGAATATAGAAACTTTATTTTAATCATAAAATAGAATTTTAGTTTAAAAATTTTTATAATTTATGTTTTAATGACTTCTATATCTTTCGTTACATTTTTAGTTGAATTTTGCAAGAATGTTCTTTAATTATATAATTGCTGAATTTGACATAGTGCAGGCAATTTCTCTACTGACCTCTGTTATAAGTTATTATCAATTTAAATAACTTTGTTTAAAATTATTGAGTGGAAAAAATTTCATTAAAATCTATATATATAAAATATCAAAACAAGTATCCAAGCATAACTTGACTGCAATAATTTTTCTGGCGAAATATTTTGAAATTTAAAATGTTTATATATTATGTAATTTACACTATATTTACAGATTTACGAGATTCTAGCCATTTTTATTATGCATCTGCCTTATTATTATTATTATTATTATTTTTTGTGCAATCTCTTTTTCAAATCTGAGTTTTAATCTGAAACGCGAGATATATTCAACTAATACAAAAAAGATTAAGCTGTATCAAAGCATCTCACAAAATATGTTAGGAGAGTAAGTGAAATTATTCAATATCAATATTTTTGGTGTTACGAATATGGTTTTAATTTCTACAATATCTTATAGAATTTATTTTCTCTTATTAAATAAAAAAATGCAATGTCTTATAAGTATAATAAAAAAATATTACAGAAATTAATGGTAGTATTTGATAAAATATATATTTTCTAACATTTTACTCATTTTTCATTTTTAATTCATTTTTTAAATTTAAACGTCACTATTAATTACCACAAAGTTAAAAAATAGACGTAAGTTGTATAAACTGGTAGCAAATAAAAAGTAATGTTTTTAGCTTTCATGTGACACAAAAATCTTTTCTTTGTCATTATATTTTCAGAACTTCTAAAAGAAAAAAAAAATTCTCTTTAATTTTTAATTAATTGAATTTCTAATTAAAATATCAAAACAAGTATCCTCGAGGTGATATTCTTAGACTTTTTTTGTTTTTGCCAAACGTTGTAGGTCTTAGTCTTATTGTAAAATTTTGTAAATCTTTAAAACCACCATTTGTGATTTGCAAAAATCTTTCAAAGTTTTTTCAAAAACTTACTCCAAAATTTTGCGAAATATTTTTAAAATATTATCTTTTTTTAATTGTTAATGTTATGAATAACAAATTATCTTATAATTAGTTTAGTTTAGTTTATTTATATTAACGTCCCGTTTTGAAGCAACACTAGGGCTATTTTGGGACGGACCTCGTAATTTTGAACCGCGGTCAGATGACGAGGACGACACCTGAGCTGGCACCCCCCTCTCCACACCACACCACACCAGCGGGAGGACGTTTGGTCAAGACAGATTTAACGTGCAACAGACCCCCTTACACGACGGTTCTTCGGTGGAATCGAGTCTCGAACCTGAAACCCTCCGGTTCCGAAGCCGAGACCTTACCACCAGGCCACCGCGGCCCCACTATCTTATAATACATTAAATACGCAAACTCCAAAACTAATCCGAAGTTTAATTTTATACACTTTTGATTCAAATTATTTTTATCTCATTTGATAAATTATGCTTAAAAGAATATGTAGTCAAATTCGTACTGTAGTTTACTTCATACAGTGAGTAATACTTATTAAACAAAAAGCATTAGAAGCAGATTGAAAAGTAATACATTTTCTTAAATATTATAAGGATTAGAATCATAACATTACATAAAGGCCGCGGTGGCCTGGTGGTAAGGTCTCGGCTTCGAAACCGGAGGGTTTCAGGTTCGAGACCCGATTCCACTGAAGAACCGTCGTGTAAGGGGGTCTGTTGCACGTTAAATCCGTCCTGAGCAAACGTCCTCCCGCTGGTGTGGTAAGGTGTGGTGTGGAGAGAGGGTGCCAGCTCAGGTGTCGTCCTCGTCATCTGACCGCGGTTCAAAATGACGAGGTCCGTCCCAAAATAGCCCTAGTGTTGCTTCAAACGGGACGTTAATATAACTAAACCAAACCAAACCATAATATTACATATAAGTCATGATGACCGGAGTCTGAACTCTGATAGCAGAGTTATGGTTCTGGATTTCCATTTCAGATATTAAGTTAAAATAAATCCAAATGCTGCTTCTCTTTTGGCAAATGAAATTATTTCCGCATATGTGAAATATTTTTCACTTTTTGTTTTTCGAATCTAAAAAGGGAAATGATTTTTTTTTTCACAGGAGATCACTAACAATTATTAAAAAAATGCTAATGTATTTCTGGTAAAACTGTAGTTTAAATAAGAACATTTTATTTATTCGTTTATTTTGCGAAAATGACAATTGTTGGAAATGCAAATATTTAAAACTATTTTTTAAATCAGGAAATAATAATAATTTATTTATAAATTATTTAGGTTTTACAATCACCTGAAGAAATTTTTGATAATTTGAGTGAATTTAAATTTTAAAAGGTTGTTCATTTAATTTTTATTGTTGCTATTTTTTTTATTATTTTGTTTCTGGAAGTCATATCAATTTTCAAGTATTTTGTCTTAAAATTTTCTTTTTGATACACAATATTTCGAATAAAGTAGACGTTCTTTAATTACTTATTCAACATAAAAGCCTGTTGTAACAAAAAAGTTTTATTAAAACGTTCTATGTATCAGAAACTCGCTTTCTCATTCTAGTGTGTTCACTCTAACTATTATTCGAGCACCTCTCTAGCGCGGTTAAATGATGAATGGCCAGCATTCAGGAATCCCTGTGAACTCTGTTCAGGATTAAATTTAATATTTCACTGGGAGTAGGAGCATCTTGATATCATCATGAATAATCTGTTTTCTATACGGTCACAATATATGGAGTCAGATATGAGATTTATGCATGCATTTTACATCTTGTGTGTCATATTATATTACAGCCGATTCCCCCCTTCCCCCCCAAAAAAATCCTTTATTTACATGAATGAGTCATTATTACCTTCGTTAGATTAACAAGTGGAAATCTCGTCGTTGAAAATTTTGACATCACTCTGGATAAGCTGCCAGTTATGGATAATCTGTAATTTATCAAACGCTTATGTATCATTTATAATAATAATCTGTCAATTGTTAAATCTATAAATGAGTGTATTATTTTTGTAACAAATATTGGGTGACATATTTCATATAAAACAGTAGCAAACATCGGATTGTTCAACTGGATTATAAGGCCTGAAGATTATCTATTGGTGATGGGTATTATATTAATTTTAATTTCTTATTTTGGTCATATAATCAATATTTTGAGTCAATCATTATTGCCACATTTAGAGTTATAAAATCCTTTATTTGTTTGGGTTTGAAATTACTATTACACTGACAGATTAAAATCCTCTCTGGAAACTACACGAGAATAATGCTAAAACGTATCTTCACGTTTTGAACTGTGGTAAAATAATGAAGGTAGTAATCTAGTCTCCTACTTTCAAATTCTATGATACCTCAATTTGAATACATTTGATTTCGGACAGATATTTATGCACATAAGAGTCGAAAACACGAAATTTGTGTTTCAGTTTCATCACAATGATAGAGTCTTTTTGATCATTCAGAGCATTTATCAGCAAAATGTTCTTTATTTATTAGTTTATAAATAGTATATATATATATTTTACTTTAGAAGGCAATATAACTGAGACACCATTTAAGTTTCAGCGCAAATGACTCTGAATGAGGAAAAGAAATAAAATTCGCTACTCGGAAGTTAAAAGTAAATTCGTTTACTTGTAATTAAATCATTATATAGGTAATGATATTTATTCAATTACTATCAATCCTTGTTCATTTCATACTTTTTTTAATTTAAACTAGCCACCTTTGGCGACCAGCCGGTTCGCCAGTATTACCGCTCGCTACAATTTTCAATTAAATATTTTAAGTAACTGGTCTCTTAATAGATTCTCAAACAAAACATTTTTAATCTTCACATTTTGATAGTCATACCAAACTTATACTGTTGTTTAGATCGTTTCGTTCAATTTACTATATATATATTTTGCTAATTTGTTGTCATTTCCGGTAAAACTTCAACTTTAAATTAAAGTGGAAATGATAACATTACAATTAATACAAAGATATTTTTTAGTAAAACCAAGCGTTTTATTTTATTTATCATCTTTATTGTTATTTATGTATTATTATTATTGAATATGAGTATTGCAAACAGAATCGCTTGGTATTTAAGTCTTATGTTAACTACAAAATATTTTTCAAAATTTATGTAATATCTCAAACAATAATTCAACAAAAAGTTCTCAGATTCAGCATAAAATTCAGTTTTTAGTTTTGCTTTCAAAAGGATTGAAATGAAATCAATAATAATATTTTGTTCTGGCCTATAAATATATTTCAAAAATTATGAAATCTAAATTTACTGCAGTAAGGTATATTCTGAGAAATATTCTGGACACACCAAATTTTAATTAAATGAATGAATGTTTCTATTTTCCACTATCAACTAAGACTGATTTATGAAGTTTTGAATGTTAAAAATTTAGAAAAACTGAACATTTTCATAATCTTAGACCAATTAATCTTGAGAAACCTGGCGTATTTTCTTTGAAACGATCGATGGAAAATCTTAAAATTATCCTTTTTTTTATTGAATAGTGATATTCAAATTTTCATAAATCAGTCACACACACACACACACACACACATTGTGCTTTATTATAAGTATAGATTAATCTATGTTACTTTATTTCAAAATTTTCTCTTATTTCTTGATCCAAATACCACTTTTTTATATGCGTATTTCCATTCCCATGCTTCGAGAACAGGGATAAAAATCTGTTAACCCATGGCATGTGTTTCAGATACCTAAGATTCCCTTTCTGAATCGATATACGTAAGAGAAAGGTATATAAGGATGTTTTAATAAAAGCATTAATTGAAAACTTTCTCAGACTTTCCCTCTTGTGTTCTGGTGAGAACGGATACGTTCTTTCGCCCTTTCCCCCGTGTACAAACATGCCTTATCATGGAAAAATATATTGCAATTAATATTATAAGTTAAATTCCC
>JAPMOR010084811.1:147411-158331 GCA_026543865.1 Argiope aurantia
ATATATATATATATATATATACTTTAATACGAACATCTTTAGTCGAGGCAACTCTCGATTTTCCTCCAGACGTTGTTAAATATTTGTGGAATTAAAGTAGCCGTTTCTGTGATGATTCGATTTCTTAATTATTAGAAATTGCTGAATTATATGGTATAAACTCGGTTCTTCAAGTGTCTACAGAAGAAGAAGTTGAATAGTGTGATATCAGGGGAATGTGGAGCTCATGAAATCGATATGTCTTTAGCAATCGCCAATTTGGAAATGCTTCATCCAGGAAATTGCACATCTCCATGTCCAATCTCCCGAAATAGTTTTGAATATCTTTTAATTCATTGTTCCGTGGGCAAAGGTTGTTGATTAAATTCAGGCCTGATGACCTTTGAACTGTATTCGGAAATTTCATTTACTACATTAATTGAATGTATATCACATTTTTATTACATAGCATCTTTTTTGTCTGTGAAGAAAAAAGTTACGATTCTTGAAAGTAAGAGCAAATGGATTAAAGATAATATAAGATCTTGAACTAAAAATTGTATCAATATAAGTAATTATCTCATAAACTACATTTCAGTTTGATTTGAATGAATAATTTATGGACACTTTATATTTTCTATTCACACTTGTTGGTGTGATTGTTTTACCACTAAGACGCCAAAGCTTAATTTCCTAGATTTAGATATATGTGGAGGGTGTGTAATCAACTTAGAAATTTATTTTGCTTTCCTGATTTCATGAAATATTAAAAAGCAAACAAACTAGATGAGTTTCTATTGTGTGAAAACAAAAATTGCTATTATTTATGGTCCAAAAAAATAATCATTTTCCAATAATTTAAAAAATGGGGGAAAGACTTCCTTGTTTGTGATGTTAGATTATTTTGAGGAGACGGATAACGCATCTTACAGTTATGAAAGACCACACTTGCAAAACAACGGGGGTATGAATAACGGCCTGTAGAGAGAGGATGCGATTTGTCTGGCTTTATTTCTTTAATTTTTATTTTGAAAAACTTTTGTTTGTTATTTCTCTCAGCGGTGTAAAGCCATAATTAAAGATTGGGAATAATTTCTTCAAATTTTCCTCTATTAATGATGTTATTTCTGCTCCACGCATGAGACTATGAACAATGGGTCAGGTCGAGAACACCATGAGTACTCAGATTTTTATCTTCCCTCATGAGAATTGTGTATTTTGCAGTATAATAAAGGAAACTAGTACTTGTGTACTATCCGCATGCCACTGGCGGATATTAGTTACAAACGTTTGTAACCAATATCCATATACTACAACTACTAATATATTTATTATTAATAATATTAGTATTTATTGAATCCAATGTGAGGTCTAAGGGACTTTTTTTATGATTAATCTCTGATAGGCGTTTAATTCTCAAGTGCAAGAAAATCGAAAATGTATTTTGGATATTTTTTTCTGACAGAATGAAACAAATTTGATGCAGAAATACAATTATAAACCTAAGATCCCATACAAAATTTCATGTATTTAAGTCATTGCGTTTTTGAATTACCTCTTGTATATGCATTGGAAAATGCAGAGTGACAGACAATAAACCTTTTAACATTTTTCTTTTTCAAAATTTGATACAAATTTACACTTTTAGATTTTACACTTGTGTACCGAATTTCATTTATCTAACTCTTTTGGTTTTGTAGTTGTCGTGTTAATTTGCCTTCGGACAGCCAGGCTGAAGGCATTATGTACTAAATGTTACATAAATATATAAATTGGGGGACAGATCATATACCAAAGTTCATCCATTTAGCTCAAGGCATATTTGAATCACAATTTTCTTGAACAGAGATAATGCCAAAATGTGTTTCTTGGAATTAGGGATGTCTGTAAACATTCGTCAACATCTCTAGTTCGAACTGTTTGACTTTTCTGTACTCGTACACTTCGTAAAGGAGAAAGTGAAAAGGAAGAAACTTCCTACTGTTTATTCTCTAAAATACCTGCACAATATTTCAGAATTCCCTCTTCTGTAATATAAAATTGTTTCCTATTTTTCTGCATCTATAGAAATCGATATTTCAAGAAAGTTGCCAGACCGAAGTATCTTTAACTTTTTCCCTACATACCCTTTTTTGTCTTTCTTGACTACTAGCTATTAGTTATAGAAATATAAATCCGCTCATTTTTAATAGATGAAGTTTAGTAGTACTACTTGCCTGCTAATAAATTAGGTAAGTTGAATTTAAAAGGTTAGATAACAACGTTTAAAAATGACTGCTTGATCTCTGGCTAATATTTAAAAAAAATATATTTTCAATATAGAAAACATGCAGAATTTTGTCTCAGAGAAAAAAAACCCCACAACATTTAGTTAAATTTATGTCACATTATTTTATTACAAAGAAATCTACAGCAAAAGCAGTTGTTGGACATTTATTGCGAACACGTCCCAACAAATTTGCAAAGGTGACTTCGACAATTTAAAAATGATGATTACAGATGACAAAAGCATAGAAAAATACTCATGTTAAAAACATAGCAAAAAACTAAAAAACTCATAGTTAAAAACATAGCAAAAACTGGAAATATTAATTGATGAAACCATCAATGGTAAGCGATACAATTAACAATTGAATCAATTTTAACGGAGTGAGAGAAGGAGAAACGTCTAGAAAATGGCGAAAATTATGACAAGGTTGTTATCCTGCCCAGCTGCCCAGCAATTCTCTTTCATACGTTGCTAGATCAATGAAAAACTTTAGAATAACTTCACTGAGATATGATGACCAACCCGCTGTGGCCACCAGATGTTGCTCTTTCAGATGACCACTTTGTTTATCTCTACAAAGTTCACGCAGATTTCAGAAATGACTTAATAAATGAATTCCATCTAAACAATCAGACTGTTTTCTTCATGGAATTTGTTTATTGACTGAAACAGAGAAAAATGTGATAATTTTTTTTATTAAAAATATTTTAAATCAACAGATTTTTAATTTTTATAGCAAACATGTGTTTATTTTGACTTAAGTTTTTTTAATTCCACATATTTTCTATATCAAGCCTTTTTGTTTGAAGAATGAACATTTAATTATTTGTGAGATTGAGACATTACATTTTTTAAAGATTTAATAAGTTTTTTTTTGTTTTTCTTTACCAACTATAAACTACTTTTGTATTAATCATTTATACTTTTCATGTAAGCCATTCTTTAAAAGGTTAAGTGTATGTTAATGTATATAAATGAATTATGAGATTTTCAACAGAAGAAGAAATTTCTGCTGCTCTTCCAAATAAATTTGTCTCATTAATATGTTAATTTCTGTAGAAAGTGGATTTCTTTTAAAATCATTTTCAAAAGTAAGAAAAGCAATTTATTTGGTAAGAAAAACATGTTTAATTAGATTTAACTATTAATTGTGCATAAGTAGCGTTCCTAAACTTTGTCATTGATCGAATGACTTTGAAAAAGGGGATAGATGCAATTTCTCATTTCTTCTGCAAAATTTCGGTATTAAGCTGAAACCTAAACATTTCGTCCAGTTCAAGACTTCTTAAATTGTAGATCGCTGTTTTGTCGTAGATTCGAAACTTTTTCCAATTCTTCATTTTGTAAAAATTTTTTCCAGTATTTCTATATAAGTAATTTAAGAGTAAAAGCGTGCAATTAAATTTTTACTGAATATTTTCGAATAATCTTTTTAGCCGAATTTTTTATTGTTTTTAAATAATTATATTGACTTGTAGCATTTACTTCAAGATGATATTTTTTAAAGAGTATTTTCATTTATTTTCTTAAATATAACAAGATTGAAATTTTATGGTTTATGTATTCTAGATAAAGATAAAATATTTTGAAAGTTTTAAAACGTAATTATTATTTAATCTATTTAATTCAATGAAATATTTTAGTTTCAATATTTATAACTATTGTGATTTCAAGAAAAAAATGATTTTGAAATTCGACAATTTTTATAACAATAAATTATAATTTAAAGATAAAAAATAAAATTAAAAATAGAAATTTAAAGATAATAAAGATAAAAAAGAATACGAGTGAAATATAAAGAAAATATAAAAAGATAAAGATAATAAAATAATTAAATAAGAAAATAAAGATAATTAATTAAAGATGATGAAGGAAAAAAAAGATAATTTCAAGACTGATAAGTTTTTAAAATTCCACAATATTCATAATCATGAATTACAATGTGAAGATAAAAAATAAAATTTAAAAACAGAAATGTAAAGATAGTTTTAATAACGAATACGAGTGGAACTCAAGAATAATTTAAAGAAAATAAAAAAAATAGTTTAAAGAAAATAAAGATAATTTAAAGAAGTGGAAGAAAATGAATATAATATTAAGAATGAAAAAGTTCGAAAATTCCAGCTTTTTAGTTCATTATTAAAATTGTTTTTAAATCCATTTTAATTACATTTTATTCATTAATTAAAGTCACTTATAAAGGCAACATTCTTTAATCTACCTGCAAATAAGATCTCGCGAGGAATCGGTATACCATGTCGTGGCCTATGTCGTTATCTGCAGTTGAAAGACTCCCCGCTTTAAAGAGGTGAGGACTAACTCGGCTTCTTGTGAAACGTGATCGCCAACATGTCAAAAGCCGTCCGTCAAACGATCTTTCCGCGCTATCTAATCAGCCGAAGGTAAACACCAGTTGGCAGTCGGCACAAACACAGAGATGGGTTGCTGTGATCTTGAGCAGAATGTGGCACTCTGTAGGATAAACGAAAGGATTATTTTTCACTGCTGGAGAAAGTGGCAAACAAAGGGATAGGGAAAACCTATCTTTGTTTATAGCTATTGGTTTTATATATTCTGTTAAAAGTAAATTGAGAGGGGGCGAAAATTTTATGGTAAGACGAAAACTTGTTTTTTCTTCTTCGATATATTTAATTTAAATATCCTAAAACAAACATAGAAAATGTACTATTATGCGGTGCCATCCAAGACATTGATATTCTCCTTGCCTTAGTGAGGTGCCTCAGACATGGAGATGAAAAGCTTCCAGAATGATGATTAGTTCTGGCCGATCTGGTGGGTACAGAAATGTGTGGGGTCAGCTACCCTCTACAGTCCTGTTCCGATGGTCCGAACGCGTCCTGAGACAGCACATTTTGTCCTCTTTCCCCTCTTCTGTATTTTCCATGATTCTTTGATGTCGTTCATTTTACCAACAATTTGCGGGAAGCTATCGATCGACGTCCCCAGGCTGAGGTGGTTCTATAATGGGTCAGATGGCAGATTTACGACGATATCCGTAAAGGAACGGATCGTCGGGACGAGGCCTACCGAAGATGGGAGTGCGTCTTACAGAAAGGGTTATACCTTGGCCGGGGATGGTCTTTGGGACTCATCCTTAGATCTCACCAATGCTGTCGCGGCGGCCGGACATTGTGCCTTCAGATGGTTTGGTATAGCTATCCATGATTCCCTTTGCCCTTATTTCTTCACGTGACTGATCTTTTTTCTAGGATGAAGTATGAAAATACGGGATAAAATGTTCGAAATGACTTTGGTTACTATTTCAGAAAAAATAAGAAACATTCGATTCATTATTTGAAATTAACACATAAATGAAATGCCATTCTTAAATATAGGTAAGTTCATACGTACTATGACAGATTAAAATGAGAGAATGTCAAGATTCTGCAATGATTGTCGACATTCTACCAAATAAGCTGGCGAAAGACAGAATTTTCGGTCATATTTTTATACATTTTCTGTCAGCAATGCTCTGTTTTGGCGAGAGGCGAAAAGAGAAACCGAGAAGACAACCAGAGAGACGACATTACTAATTAAGGTGTTGCAGTAAATAATATTGTAAAACATAAACCACTTAATTAGTGTATGTTTATCAAGTGTTATTTTTTTATCTTCTCATTTAGGATGCACTGTTCGTTAAGTTTATCAGTTTAATTTCAGGTGCTGTTATTTAATCTTTCTGTTGTTTTGATATAAGTTCATAATGTGTTTTAATAATAAAGTATGATTCAAAAAATTCTATTTTATTGAACGTAACAATAATATTTTTATTAAACATTCAGCATTAATACATGATAAATTTTGACATTTTCTGGCCCTTGGATGCTGGGGAGAATTATGATATTTAACGAATATCATTTTTTGCCTTAGCATACAAATAGCAAATACAGTAATCATCATCAAAGAAAACATCCAACTCTTGAATTTGATGAATCTCCATCTTTTAAGTTTTCTTATTTCGTAAAGAAACACTTTTTTGGAATTATATCTTTTTAGCTGTGAAATCGATAGCTCAAAAACGCTGTGGGCTAGATGGAAAAAATTTGGTTTGTGATTCTTATTACAAATTTGTAATTTTGTATTATATTTTGAACGAAATCCAAGCGCAGAAGTTTTGTTTATCTGTATGTCCAAATACAATGGAATACAATATTAACAAAACGGTGAAGTAGAAGAGTGCCATATAATATTTAGATTTAGTATTCAAAGTGTCGATTTTTATCAAATTTTGAACCAAATTCTTGAAAGGTTTGAGCATCTGTTGGTCTGTGCGTTCATATGCACAAAAACTCCATAATTCAAAAATGCCACGACATAGATAATGATACACAGTTTTAGTATTTACGCAGATACACAGTTACAAATTTAATACAGAGTTTTAGTTCTAAAGAGTAGATTTTTAAAATTTTTTTAACAAAATCTGTCTTAAGTTTTGATAGTCTTTTGATTTGTATTTTGTATCGTATCATTGCTAAAATTGTCAAAATTTTTAGTTGAATCTGACGATTGAAAGGTATACAAAAGGGATACTCGGGGTTATTCACTGTATAGCTGAAACTGAAATCTCTTAATTGCGGGATTCTGAAAATGAAAAAGGAATACCAAATCCAAACGATTGAAATAAATTAACGATAATTGATATGTGATCTTGTTACTAAAATTATATTTCTTCTCCAAAGTTTTCTTTCAGTCAATCGGAAAGAAAAAAAATCATATTGGACTTCCTTTACTATGTTAGAAAGAGGCTGCGATGGCCTTGCGGTAAGGTCTCGGCTTGTGAGCCGTAGGGTTTCAGGTTCGAGACCCGATCCTACAGAAGAACCGTCGTGTAAGGGGACCTGTTGCACTTTAAATCCCTCATGCTGAACGTCCTGCTGGTGGTGTGTAGAGGGGGATGCCAGTTCAGATGTCGTCCTCGTCATCTGACCGCGGTTACGAGGTCCGTCTCAAAGTAGTCTTAGTGTTGCTTTACAACGGGACGTTAATCTAACTGAGCTATGCCAGAAGCACAAAACTCTCATCTGCCGAACTTTATAATACAGAAGATATCTGATATAATAATAAAATTTTGAGCACTCGTAGGATTTGTTCACAGCCTTGTTCCAAATCCACAATTTGTATTAGGAGAGGAGAAAGGAGAAAGAAACTTTCGGAGAGACCACTTGCACTGACTCTTTGTATAACTTGTTAAAGGTTAAAAAAAAAACCGCCTCGTTTTATCTCCTTGCGGTTTTGATAAGTGAGCGGATAGTCGCCGACCGATAATGATGAAGTGTGGATTTTGAAGCCTCTCGGTTGTAAGCTGAGTGTGACTTGTTGACAGACTTCTCGTTTCACAGATAACGGACTCTTTTAAAAGCAGAAAATGAACCGCTGAAATGCGAAGAGTAGAGGAAGTTTGTATATTTTAAAACGCTGACCTCTTTAAAGACTTGAAATAAACAATTTTTTCGGAGAGTTTGCGTTATGTGCCGATGTAAATGGATGCTTAGCTTTTTGTTTTCGTGATGCTTTGGTGTTCTCGAAATGCTGAGTAAATGGAAATCGCGCGATGTGATTGCACATGCGATTTTGAAACCAGAAGGAGGGTTCTCACCAAAACTTGCTCGTATACTCCCAAGCAAAAGCCATTTTATACTCCCACTCACATATTAATTATGGACCTTGGGCAGAAATGCCTACATAACTACGACTCGAAATAACTAATTTCAGAATCTCGCATACGAGCATTTTGAGCTTAGTATTGTGAAAATGAAATCTAATATGTATTATGAACGACTTATTGAAACCAAAATTTAGTACAGAGCACTAGAATATAAGTAACAAATCGTACAGTAGTTTCATTTATCTAAATCTTAGCTTTTTGAGTTATCGCGTTGTATATGTATGTATGCATATACATAGATTCGCAAATGGTCATCCCATTACCGAATTCTGTTGATAGGAAGAGGATCTATAATTTAGACCTTAAAATTGTGCACTAAACTTCACCCATCTATGTAAATTTTAATTACATGCTGCTAGGGAAGTTATCGTTGATATGATGTCGTGTCCGCGCTACCACGGAAAAAGGGTGCAATAGCTTTCTGAGGGTAAAGACCCATGAGCACCCGAGGGCAGCTGACTTCTAGCTCATATGAAGATGAAACTCACACATTCGCTTGCACAATCCCTTTTTAACAGAGTGGCACATTCACACACCTTACAGACAGAACACAGACGAGGCACAACCATGCCCGAAACGGGATTCGAGCCCGTGACGCCCAGATTACGGATTACTACCCCTATGCAAGGACGCCGGCGGAAGTTATCGTGTCAGTCAGGAGAGATAAAATTCCTTTGAAGGGATTTATTCCAAAATTAGAGAAATATACGTAGTGTAAATTCCATATACCAAAACGCATCTTTTTTTAGTTATTTTGTTCCCAGGCAAATGTAAGGACAGACAGATATAACTCTAAATTTTTCTAGGATATAACTCCAATTTAGGGTAAATCTGATTAATCATATTCTCGAGTCGATTTTTCTGATGATTATGATTAAAATACTGTCTGACTTTAAAATTCGTAAACGAAAAATTGAAAACAGTATTTAAAATTGCATTTATTATGTTTCATTTCATTTATTAATAGCATAACTATTAATTTATTTCTCATAGGCACATTTATTTTACTTTTACCTCTTTTTTTTTCATGTATCAATGATCATTTGAATAAACAGTTGGTGATTTCCACAAACATTTATATGCAAAAGATTATTATTTGATTATCAGGTATTGGAAAATAGGCATGTCTGATTCATTCTCACAGTTTATACTATGCCTAAGAATTAAAAAATAATTGGAATGTTTTTGCAAATTCAATTCAAAATTAAATGATTAAAATATTTATTTTACCGAACATTTTTTTTTAATATACTCCTGTTTATCTTCTATTCTGTCTCATCACTTTCATGTATATGATTTGCCGAAGTATTCTTTACTATTCTTCACCTTTAAAACATCACTTAACTCGACATGAATGCAGGAAAAAATAATTTTGATTCTGCGAAATTTTAAATTTGTTATGTTTATATTATTTTTTATTTGTTCGTCTAGAATTCAAGTTATGCAGAGCATTCGTTACACATAGTTCACAATTTCATGCGGAGGGTGGGGGGAGGAAAGAAATAATAATAAATTTATTGGATAATAATAATAAAGAAATAATAATAATAATAATAAATTTATTGGATAACATCAGAAAAAAATTTGAGAGATCACTCCTACTGGTATATTAACAGTATATCAACGATTAAGCGCCAAAAAATCGGCAAAGACCAAAGTTTGATGCTGTCTTTCGTAGTTATTGCTCTCCATTGGTCTGTAAATAATAAAGTTGTGCTTTTATTAGAGACTATATGAGAAATTTCGGGGAGATCTCTCCTGGTGGTTGCAAAGGCCGCGGTGACCTGGTGGTAAGGTCTCGGCTTTGGAGTCAGAGGGCTTCGGGTTCGAGACCCGATTCCACCGCAGAACCGTCATATAGGCGGGCCTGGTGATGGTTAAATCCGTTGGGGCTAGACGTCCTGCCACTGGTGTGGAGTTTTGGAGAGGGGAGGTGCAAGCTGAGGTGTCGTCCTTGTCGTCTGACCACGATTCAGAATTATGAGGTCCGTCTCAAAATAGCCCTTAGTGATGCTTTAAAACGGGACGTTAATATAACTAAACTAAGCCTGTTGGTTGAAATTATGTTTGAATGTCGGTCTGTCGATTTCTCTATCTGAGAATACAGTAACTCAAAAACGATTTGATTTAAATGAAATTTGACATATGTTCTTTGCACCAATTCCATGAAATGTAAATGTATCACCTCAGTTGTTTGAGTGCAAGTTAATATGATAACTTATGATGATTAAACGTAAATAACAAGATAGATAAAATTTGACATCTAAAGTGAAAATCAGTAACGAATTTTAATCCAAATCTGACAAGGGGTGGATTATTTGTCGTTCAATATTTTCGCTTGAATATTAATGAGATAACGCAACGAATTTTTTAAAAAAAATGAAATTTAAAATATGATCTTCTTTCTACAATTATAGTTCTGTGTCAAATTTTGGTTCTTGTAAAAAGGAAGAATCAAGAATGTATTTTTGGATTATTTTGGCTTACATTTTAACCCTCATTTCAATCATTAATCGCAAAAAAAAGAGAGAGAAAAAAAAAACAACACCCGAACATCGCATTTTTTAGATTTTTTTATACTATCATTTATGAGTGGCATGCAATTAGTAATACACTACCAATTTTTTATATTATGCTATTGAACACACGCACTTCATGCGCGAGATGCGGAAATAAAAAAAATCAGCGCATTCCTGATGTTTAGACTGGGTCTACAATTTTATGCGGGAATGTGGAAAGACCCAGCATGCTTATTACTCCTGTTATGTTTTGCTTTCCCTTTTTAATGCACGTTGTTGCGTATTTTTAGGATGATTCACTAAGGGCATGAGGGGTAATTTAAATGAATCAAAAGCAGAATTATGACTCATCCCATATGTTTCCCTCAAAAACATTAGGAATATTTTTTTTAAATTTAATGTCTTAATAACCATTCAAAGAATATATATATATATATATATATATATATATATATATATATATATAT